>CALNHX010004546.1:0-125341 GCA_940337035.1 Agriotes lineatus | reverse complement strand
GCTTCGCTGAACAAGGCGCTGCTATAATAGTATATGAAAATTAAGGGTTCGCTAATTTACGCGACTTAATTAAAACTTTACTTTGTCGTACTTTTTTGAAAATAAAAACCGGCCTACGATCTGAGTCTAAAAATTAGCACAATTTTAAACAATCTTACAATTTAATCGGTCCAGTATCTTCGAAGGAGGTAGCGAACAAACATACAAACAAAGAGACCAACGATTTATTGTTATAGGATGCAGTGTACAGAATGATTTCTTAAAAACTGAATTGCAGCAGGTCCTGGATAGCCTGAATTAGTTGGCAGTACAGAAGTGTATAGTCAGTCTATGTTAAATTCGAGGTTTGCGGGTTAAGTTTTGCGTCAGTGTGTGTCAAATGACAAAAAAGCATAACCTACTAACCTCAAATTTGATATAGACTAACAATGCACTTCAGTACTGCCAACTGATTAATTTTAAATACATTTTTTTAAGAATGGTGTGTACATAAATTCACCACAGTTACTGTAACATTTTTACTTTAATTTCTAGGGACTTAAGTAACTACTTTAGTTCCTAGGGATTAAATGAGCAACTTTACTCCCTGAAATAAGTGACTAAAGTGCGAACTTTAGTCCCGAAAGCGCAAAAGCTATTGAGCAAACCATGGATGCAATGAATCATAACAGCCTTAAGTGTTAACATCTGCAGCAGTTATGATACTCATAATCATAACATTCGTAAATATGTTAATAGCTACAATATTTGATGGCTGTTCTCGAGATCGGACGTGAACACGTCAACTTTGCCTTGACAAAAGTGAGCGCAAAAGTTTACTTTCTTTAGCAGTTGTAGAAAAACAAATTTTGTGGTTTGCGGTTTTCAGATATGCGCCTACTAATATTTGTATACATGAAGAGCAGTTTGCGGTTATCTGTCGTATCGGATTTTTGCCTTTCGAACTTTATTGTGCTGATAACTTGTTAGCATCCAAGCGATTCGTCGGCTAATTCTCTCAAAACAAAACAAACTTTACGACTACTTCGATACAGTTGCCGGCCGGCTAGTCAGGAAGGCGGCGCGGCGTGCAGTTGTTTAAGTTGATATGATTCAGGAGGCACGCGAGGGCCTCCATTATCAATATTAATTCGATTACGCCCTCGCCACGCAACAAGGATCAGGACGAGGCATTAATTACCAGATCGCAAAAACCCAAAGACGCAGTTTTAACATCTGCATAACAACAGCCGTCCCAAAATTTGCAAGGAGCTACCGCACTACTGCCCAGAGCATAACCGTCATAAACCCATCAAAACAAAGATGAGGGCGCGACAAAGGAAGTGTTCCGGGCAGTAACCCGCTCAGGAACACAGGGAAGCTGGCTCATTAATTAAAAAGGGCCAACAATACGCGAGTTGAAGTGTTGGTGAACATAAGCGACGCACGTATGAAATAATGTCAATCCGCCGCCGCCTGCGGTAGAAAGCACTTCTCCAAGTACGCAAATAGGCGAAATAACAGCACCATAAAACAATAAAGTTTACGAAGGTTGCAGCGACCAGAGGAACATACAGTTTTAGGAATAAGCGGTTTTGGAAAATAAAACCCAAAGGGCACCAATAAACGCCGGCACCAGATAGTCTGGAATAAATCCGGGTCTTAAACTCGCGTTCAAATCAAGGAACAATGAAAACCCACATCGCAAGGGCTAATTAAATTAAAAACACCGGTCACCACAAAATGCGAAAAATCGCCTAACCAGTGGAGCACGGGGCAGCAATTCCGCGTGCTAAGAAGTCCGCGAATCACAAACCGCGCAGCTTCTATTGTAGAAATAATTTAATTAATCCTAACTTTGTTAATATGCGGGCGAAACATGTCGAATAAGGGTTCAAAATTCGAGTCTTTAGGAGACGAAAACAGTGCACAGGCGTTCGACAAGATAACACTTCGCCCCGCGGTAACGAAAAATTCGCACCGCGGCCAAGCGGCTTGCATTCAAGAAAGGAAATTACAACTCGCAACTTTATTAATAGGAGAGCGAGACCTATCGAATAAAGGCTCAAGATTCAAGTCTTTAGAAAGCGCAACCAATGCAGAGGTTTTTTTCTCTCGCTACGAGATTGATAAGCCCGCAAACGCCGCGGCATCTAAAAGATCAGCGTCACACCCGCGGGGCTTCTATTGTAGAAACAATTTAATTAATTCTAAATTTGTTAATATGCGGGCGAAACATGGCAAGTAAAGACTCAAAATTCAAGTTTTTAGAAGACAAAAGCAATGCCCATGTCGGCGACAAGATAGCGCTTCGCGCCGCGGAGATCAAAGCCGCGAATCCAATTCGTATCAAATTTGCAAACGTCCCCACTGCCGTTCAGCCAATCGTGAGCGAGGAATCGGAAAACAAAGCCGGCAAGACCTTTATAAACCCCGGGCTTCTTGAAAAAAGCATGGAGTTCCAACCAGCAGTTCAGACAGCAGCATCCAGTATCCAGCAGCTACCGCCATCGGTCCAGCCAGCCTGAGTACTCCAGCTCCAACCACACTTAGTCTCCAGTGGTGCTCGCCGAGCTCCTGGGACTTAGAAAAATGCATTCAACCACACTTAGTCTCCAGCGGTGCCGGACCCAGCCGCCCGACGCGCCGGCCGCCCCTCCGCTCCTCTCCGGCCGCCCCTCCGCTCCTCTCCGGCGCGCATACCGTCCAGCCACCGCCGACATCGCCGCCGCCCGTCGCCATCGTCCAGGCTAGAGGCGCCCCAACCCGCAGCCATCCGGCCCGACGAGCCAGCGAGGCCGCACACCGAGCCCCCAGCGCCGCCTCCAGAGCTAGGATATATAGGACTAATATCACAGTATAATAGTTTCTAATTCGGTAGACTTCAGTACAAATATCCGATGATTAATAATATAAATTGCGAGTAATCATAGTACGAATTTTAAATAATTATTGACCAGTTCAAAGTTAATCAGCTGTACAAATTTCAAATAAATGGTTTACACAACATTCCTAACAAAGGTACAAACACGAATCACAACAGTTTAAAATTAAATGCGGTCGCAATTAACCCAGACGCCGTGGTTGGAAAGCGAACTGTACAATAGCAGTCAACGTTCGAAGTATCATTTAACTTTAAATAAAGGATGACAAAAACTGACCTTAGCTTCCTTTGAGCCGCTTCTGCCCGCTATGTGATGATACAGATAAGCAAAGGTCTACCCACCAGGAGGTTGGAATGCAGGTGATAACAGCTCGAAACAGGTCAAGGTCGATGCGCTCGGTCGCGGTGATGGCGTTTCACGGCCAATGCTGAACCTATGAGTTTCAGCTGCCCCGGACTGGTTGCCCAGAAGAATTTGGGAACGTGCCACTGAATGACAGGTGCAGTGCATAAAAATCCGCTAACTAGGCGCTAGAAACAAATCCTTCACAGAATTGCCCGGCTACAACAATCCGCAACTTCTGCGGAGGACACAAGCCAAAACAACCATATTCTGTAAGCCCGTAAAGCCCCAGGGCAATTTCAAAGATACTACAACCAAGTCACCATCACTGCGTTTTAGGAAAAAAGAGATGCGTTCAAACAAAAGCCAACATTTGAGTCGCTTGGTCGCGCAGATAAGAGTCATAGAAGGAGGTGAGTATGCGAAAATATGAACATACGAAAGTGACAATTTCCACAATAGCTATTACAGATAGCTGATTTAGTGTACACCCCCACACTTTTCGCATGTTTTGTTTTGAAACATGTTTTTAATTGCGAGTTATGTCATATCAGATAAAAAAAATTTAAGAATTTTAACACGCAACAACTATTTCATTATTGTCTGCAAATCTCAGACGAAGAATTTATTTAGTGGTTGCCTCTTACGTGACACAATTTTTGTGGCGTCAGTTGTTTGCTGGAACGATGTCATGTACCATTTATGGTAGCAAATAGCGGAATTTTATAAATGTGAATAATTTGTATTACTTAATATTCAATAAACAATTTGGAATGTAAAATAATTTAGTTCACCATAAATAATAATTTAGTTTACACCCCCATATACAACTGGTTTTTGATTTTTTGTATTTAGCTTAAATGTGGGGGTGTAAACTAATAAAGTACCTGATTTCTGAGGCTTTCACGGCCATTGTCATTAAGTAACAAACGACTTCCGGGATTGGACCGTGTCATGATTTGAGATCGAAGAACCTACTTTCGTAAGGGGCTTCATCAGGAGGAAAAAGCAAAAGAGTACGGTAACTCAACGTGTAAACCACGTCAGAGGCGAAACTCGAGTTTGTGATTGTGATATACTGAGTGAAACCCCCAAAAGATAAACACTATTCGTAGCAGTATGAAGTCGGAAGCAAATTTAAAAGACCGCAAACATTGCAATTCTCTCACAGATAAAACCGCCAACATTGTTTAATGGAAAACCTCATACCAGTGACGGTTACGTTTTTGAGGTTATGTTGCTTTCATTTTGCAATTATAATTTGATTTGTTACTAATAACTGCTTAAAATGTTAATTTCTACATTTAGCTTGGATGGTCTTTCAGATTCATATGTTGCAGTTGGTTTTGGGAGGGGGGGTTAACCGGAGGCGCGATTTTCTGAAAATTTTTACCAGATGTGGAGGCAATCTTATTTCTCGGAATTTATACCGGATGTGAGTCTGGGAATGTAGTTGTCAGACTTGTTGAGACCTGTTCAGACTTGTTTAAACGGATGTGGGCGTTTGGGAAATTTACACCAAATGTGATTGTCTGGGAATTTGCTGAATACAACTGATGAGGGGGGTCAGTGACCTCCATCCTCATTGCTTGAGAATGTGCACCGAATGTAAATCATTGTCTGAAAATGTGCACAGTTGCTAAAAATAAATGTCTGAAAAATTTACACCGGATATGATTGTCTGGAAATTTCTGCTGATTTTGAGGGCGTCAATGACTTCCATTATCAATGTCTGGGGAATTTGCGGCGATGAATAAATAGACTATAAAACGGGTCGATTTGTGCCACCTATATTTATTCAAATTATACCTTTCCATTATATAATAACTAGCAACCAGTGAAACAAATGTCTCATTTAATAAAACAAAAAAGACCGTTTTTCAAATAGAACGCGTTTTCGAGAAATCACGTGATTTCTCGAAAATTGATTTGTCACGTGATTCAAATTCGGTTTCTGACCTGACATGACCATTCCAAACAAATAACTTTAATAACTTTTTTCTCTATCTCTTACGGTTTGGCTGCTGAAACAGCGTCCCGGACACAGAAAACAGCGTCCCAGACAAGCCTATTATATATATCGATTAGCAATGAGTAAGTGCTCTTGTATTTATGCACGTAGTTTAGTACTATAGAGCGATATTTAATGTATACCCTGTCAATGATTATAAGGGCGTTGTGCCACGAGTTCGTGAAACAATGAGCCGATCAGGCAGTTTTCGCGCGGGAATAACCGGCCGATAAGTAAATCAACGCTGGACGCCTGCAAGAGGCATCATTCGCGCCCAATCCAGCAAGCTCGGCGAATCAGGCGATTCGCGTCTAAGCCAGCAAACGCAGAAAAGCTAAAAGACCTGCAAACAACGCGGGTCAATTTGGTTCGTTCATAGATAACGAACCAGATGAAATAGTACGTGATACCTCCACGGTTTAACTGGAGACCTTCGCTTGCGACCAGCTAGGAATTATAGCAGCCCCTGAAAGAAGCTAACGACTGCCAAGTTACAGGGTCCGGCAGCGGCTCCGAGCTGCGAAAGGATCAATAAAAGAGCACCAGGTTAGTTCTGTGTGTTAATTGCGAGTTGGCCGATCATTGCTAAAATAAACCACTGCGCAATAATCAGCGAATGTGTTGTTACGGATTGATAAGGCGAAATTACCGTACGACTGCACGTTATTTTGCGGCGTGGGCGTTTTGAAGCCTGAATCACAATGCGTCCTCGGTAAAACAAGAATAGACCAACCGTTTTGGGGTGCGTGAAATTAACTCTGTCGGCTCTATTAAACGTTTGTGGTTTATTATAAGGTACTCTGTTCTGCGTAGTATATACTTACGTTGTGTATTGGCTTTTATGTATCTTTTCTTTATGTGTTCTTGTTTATTTACAGATTATATGTATTAAATGTAAATTTTCGGGTTTTTTATGGTCATTCATATTTACGTGGGTGAGTACAACATTTCAGGTGTCCACGAGTTGGCCTTAAATAATATTAGTTTGGTCTAAAATAACATTAGCTTGCCCTTAGCTGCAGTGGGAATGGAAAAAGGAGTCTCATAGATACCGACTGAATTAGCTAGCGAACCCAGGGCAAATTAAAGTAATAATTCAGTAAGTGTAGGTAGGTAAAAGAGGGGCAGTGTTACAATTTGGCGCTCAACGTGGTAGGCTCGAATGAAAGCTAATATTCATGAATTTATGATTGTTGTTATAACCTTACAATGCAGTTTATTAATTTAGAAAAACCAAAATTTCGTAATGACAAAGACGATGTATTTTATTGAGGCAAAAAAGCCAAAGTTCGATAATAATAAAAATGGGATACATCGAATTGAATTTCTTACTGCACTTGAGGCGTAGTTACAAAAAAACAAACGGAAGTATTGCACGAAGTTATAGAATGTTTTTAGAAGGCGACGCGGACATGTGGGCTGCCTGGAACTCTCACGAATGGCTTGACTTTAGCGATTTCAAAAGGAAATTTATTAACGAATTCTGGTCCAGCAAAATCCAGGAAGAATTAAGAAACTCAATACACCAACAAGGAACCTTTGATCCGCGTGCAATTACGTACGAAGCATATGCAGGGCAATGGTTAAGAAAACTTCAATATTTAAACCCGCCCATGGCGGAAGAAGTCTTCGCGCAAACAATAATTAGACACTATCCCGCCCACCACCAGCCAATGCTGATTGGAGCAGAGGTGTAGACATTAGAGTGGCTAATTATATTATTGCGACTACCGGATGATGGAACTAAACTAAAACAATGGTATGATGAAAATAATAATGACGAGGAAGAAGAAGACTTGTATGTACTGAAAGGCTCGCGTACTAGGGAACAACTAGAATGATTAGATTTTGTATACGAATTTTTCCAAAACACGTATAAAGGTAAATAATAAAGTTAAAATCGGGAATGTTAGCTAGAGAAATCAGACGGCGTTAGTAAACGAAGCCAAAGAGATGACCCAGGGAAAATAAGCTGTTTCAATACGAACGAAGTAAAACTATCAATCCATGACGAGTTGGGTGCCGAACTCGGTCCGGCAATAGAGAATGACAAACTCTGCGCGAACGTTTCAAAACATTGGGGGGATAGATTATGGGTCAATATTGATTCAAACGAAATTAAAATCGAGGACGACGCTCAAAATGCTATTGTAGTCAAACCCTTGACGGGAATTTCAAATGAATGGGGGGATGAAACCACTGTAGGTTTTCAAACAAGCGTTGTAGAACCAATGCCAATTAGCTCGTCGAATCAAACAAGCGTCGTAGAACCAATGCAAAATAGCGCGTGGAATAAAGAAGTAGTAGTTTTGGAGAAACAAGTACGAACCGTTTTACACGAATTAAAGGAAACTGTCGAATTGGATTTGACAGGACACGACACGAACCAAGAAAAAACATAGACCACGACGTCCACAACCAGTTAATCGAGAAACGGCAAAGACAAATAAAGTCGACACCCACACTAATAATAGCAAAACCAAGTCGCTATTTAAAAATACTACTATTCTCGTAGCATCAGTCGGTTTTGAAACGCGATTTGCAAATGAGGTTGAATTAACTCAACAATACGAAGTCGGTAGTAAGGAGAAGGTTGAGAAACCGTGTTTGTTCATTGATAAAATATCGCGATGGTTTCTCGGGAAGCAAAAGAAGAAGAAGAAAAATATTAATTAAAAGAAAAAATCAGGGCTGAAGGGTTGTAATAGCACTCAGTTCGACCGTGCATACTTTTATTTTACTCTGTTTTATTTGTTTTATTAACAACAGCATGTTTAAAGCTGTGTAGTATGGGAATTGCCTTAGGCCACCGCTAGTTTACTCAGGTCACACGAATTCGGAACTAGTAAAGATGGTTTTCTTCACAGCTGTTACCAGTTTAGAATAAAATCAGGGGTGATATTGAAACGGGTCAATTCGTGCCACCTGTATTTATTCAAATTATATCTTTTCATTATATAATAATTAGCCGTGAAGCCTGACAGAAGTGCTCTTGTACGTAGTTTAGTACTATAGTGTTAAAAGACCTGCGAACAACGCGGTCCAATTTGGTTCGTTCATAGATAACGAATCAGGTGAAATAGTACGTGATACCTCCACGGTTTAACTGGAGACCTTCGCCTGCAACCAGCTAGGAATTATAGCAGCCCCTGGAAGAAGCTAACGACTGCCAAAGCTACAGGGTCCGGCAGCGGCTCCGAGCTACGAAAGGAACAACAAAAGAGCACCAGGTTAGTTCTGTGTGTTAATTGCGCGTTGGCCGATCATTGCTAAAATAAACCACGGCGCAATAATCAGCGAATGTGTTGTTACGGATTGATAAGGGGAAACTAGATTTTAGACTTTTTTCGATTTATGGCTAGCAGTTTAGAACAATTGTTTTTAAATTTACCGAAGAATTTAGAAATTATTACACGCAAATTTTGTAAGAGCGAAGAAGAATTTTAATTACTATTACGTAAAGGTATCTTTTCCTACGACTACCTAGACAGATTTGAAAAGTTGAATGATAAAAGTCTTTCTAAAAAGACGCAATTTTTTAGTCAGCTGCATGGCACAGCTATTTCAGACAAAAATTATGAACATGCACTGCGTGTTTGGAACACATTTAATGTACAAACTCTAGCTCAGTATGTGGATATATATCTTACTGTTGACGTTCTGCTCTTTGTCGATGTGTTTGAGAATTTCAGAAAAAGTTGTATGAAAACATATGGATTAGATGCTCTGCATTTTTACACGGCACTATTTCAAGCAATGTTAAAAACTACTAAAGTTAAACTTGACCTGCTGACAGATGTAGATCAACTGTTATTCATAGAGAAGGGTATTAGAGAGGGGGTTAGCACAGTGTTCGAATCGATACGCTAAAGCTAATAATCGATATTTGCATTAAAAATATGTAGAAACCGATCCTGAATCATATATCATGTATTTAGATATTAATAACATACGGAACCGGGATGTCTGAATATCTGCCGTATGGAGGGTTTGAATGAGTAAATGATTTAGATATCTAATAATATTGATCATTTAAATATTCACTTATAATACCATGAGTAGTCAAAGTTATGTCGAATAGTTTTGCTGTGGTATCACGAATGTCCATTGCGCTTAGATTCGATTAGGACGAGTGCGTTAGCACGAGTCCTAATCTCAAGCGCAATGGACATGAGTGATACCACCGCAAAAATTTTCTACTTAATTTGGCTAAGAATGACATTCGAGGGACTATTCAATGAACAAAACTACTTTTTCAAATTAGTTTTCAGTAAATCTAGCAACAAACTACACAATTTCTATAGTAACAGAACACTAATATTGACTTTTTCTACTAAAAACTACATTTGTTTATAATATTCACTATACCACTAGTGAAAATTGTCGATTATTTTCACTAGTGAAAATTGTCAAAAAATATTCACTATACCACTAGTGAAAATTGTCGATTATTTTCACTAGTGAAAATTGTCAATATAGTTCATTTTTATTGGCTCAAAGACGTCAAATCTTGTATTTTTATTGGACAGTTTTTGATAGATGACAAGTGAGTTGAATAGTCCGTAAAATTCTGAAAGAGGATATATTTATGAAGTTGATTTAGAATAACCTCAACATTTATTTGAACTTCACAAAGATTTGTACCTATGTCCTGACCATTATACACCGCCAACATCGAAGCAATCAAAATTGATTATTTAAAAAACAAAACTATGTAATATATTACCGCAATCTGCAGCAAGCTGTAAGTTTAGGGTTGAAAATTGTAAAAATTCATAGAATATTAAAATTTAAGCAAGCAGCTTGGCTTAAACCGTACATAGATTTAAATACAAAATTAAGACAACCCGCCAAAAATAATTTAAAAAAAGATTTTTATAAACTTATGAATAGCGCTGTATTTAGAAAAACGATGGAAAATATTAGAAAATACAAAATAATAAAATTACTTTCTAAATGGGAAGGTAGGTACGAAGCCAATGCATACATATCAAAACCAAATTTTCACAGCTGTACTGTTTTAGATAAATACTTGGTACTTGCAGAATTAAATCTGTTGGAAATAGTTTTTAATAAGCATATATTTGTTGGATTTTCAATTCTATATCTTTAAAAAAATTTAATATACGATTTTTATTATAAATATATTAAACAGAAGATGGGTAATTAATATATCACTTTAACCTTCCAAATATATACGATTTTATACGAGAAGATATTCACAAATTTGATACAAGCGATTATCCTTTGAATAATCCATATAACCTTTCACAGGTTAATGAAAAAGTATTAGGTCTAATGAAGGATGAAATTAATTGAAAAATAATTACTAAATTTATTGCTCTACGTGTAAAATTGTATGCTTTGAAAACATTAGAGGATGCTGAGGATAAATAATTTAGAATTACAAAGAAAGCTAAAGGTATTACCAGAGCTGCTTTGAATAGAATTACATTTGACGTTTGCAAAGACAGCTTTTTTAATAACAGAACAGTATTTTGCAAACAGTGAACAATTAGATCAAAACTTCACCTCTTTTCTTTAAAACAAGAAAAAAGGCTTTAGAGCCTCATGATGACAAAAGAATAGTAAACTATATTTATACTGATACTTTGCCTTTGGGGCTACTGTTTACCAAGCAGATTATAATCACCAGCTCTCTCACGCTTCAAGCGATGGCGTCATTTCTCGCATCTGGAGAGAAGCATGTGCTATAAAGACAAAGATAAAAGTATAAGATATCTCAGTCTGCAAAATGTTGCCGTCAAATTCAAATATACAGTGGTTGAACAAAGGTCTGTATGTTAAAAATAAAGAAATTGTTACGGTATTAAAAGAACTTTACGACACCCACCCAAGGTGAGCATCGCACCACGGAATCAGTCCTGAAAAACTGGCACACTTGCCCTGAAATCGGTTCGAAATAGGCTAAAACGCCACGGCTGGGACGCTCAGGGAGTCGGGCGTGAGTCACACGGTACGTTCTGGGCAAGCGTGTGGTGGCATAATATATACAGGGTATGTCGAAATCATGAGGGCGCCACCAAGCCTGTCTTAACCCGGCTAACCGGGCCTGGACGGTTAGACGGGAGCGAAGCATGCAAAATACTCCGCCAATAGGATTACTCAAGAGTTGCAAGGTCAAATAACAATTTCGGGATTGCCTTATGCAAGGATTGTAATTAGGTGTCAATCCGACCGCGACTACACAGCTGTCTCACCCACCTGCACGCTCAAAGCTCCCTCGTTCCGTCGTACAATAATCAGTACAATGAAGGGGGCGTCTATCTGTAACAGAACATGCACAAGTCGAAACAAAACAATAAATCCCTTAACTAACCAATCATGTATTGAACTTCGGGTTACAATGGGGCGGCAGAGTGCGTCGCCCTATATCTATACTTAGACTATAATTAAGGGCACCAGCTGGCACGCGCGCTCTAAACTTAGCGACAGATGTTGAACAGTAGTGAACAGTAATGAACAGTAATGAGCAGTAATGAGTAGTAATGAGTACAAATATGCTGGCGCGTCGCCTTATGCAGCGGACAGTGAAGATTAAATTAGCATTCGCGTTATGGACAGTCTGCAATTCTGAAGGAATGCACCAATATGATGGCGCGACGCCTTATGCAGCGGACAGCGAAGATTAAATTAGCACTCGCGTTATGGACAGTCTGCAATTCTGAAGGAATGCACCAATATGATGGCGCGACGCCTTATGCAGCGGACAGCGAAGATTAAATTAGCACTCGCGATATGGACAGTCTGCAATTCTGAAGGAATGCACCAATATGATGGCGCGACGCCTTATGCAGCGGACAGCGAAGATTAAATTAGCACTCGCGTTCACAGCGGTAATCAGGTTAAAGACACATACCTTAATGCGTAGGCGGCGAGGGAGCCTGGTACAGTTGAGTTGCGACAGGCTGCAGTCGTAGGTGGCAGATACCTTCGATATTACAACGGCTGTAGGGATGAGTGCACAACCGCCTTAATGGCGACGTGTGACGCGTCCAGGACGCGTACAACGGGACGACGAAAAATGGGCCACTTTCGTTCTGCGGAACAGATCCTCGTAGGTCGAGATGAAGGGGGCACGACCCCTTACTTACGGAAGCAGGAACTGGGCTCCAAACACCCACGCTACGCCGAAGACAATTCGAAAAACTCCGACTCACAACCACCACACGAGCGTTCTTTGCAACGGGCTGCGGACAACTGCCCTTAAGGCGAAAACGTTTGTCACGTAATTGCTGAAACAGCACTCGACGGGAAAAAGGCTGACGCCCCCGCCAAGGGCGGGAGCGTCGCACGAACTCACACACTACCTGACCACTTGTTCGTTCGACGGCTCTCGGCTGAAATGCCCCGAGGGAAGCGTTGGCAAAGGTCACCTTGATCGCGTCCCCACGTGACTAAACCTCGGCAGCCAATCGCGGGGCGATAAAACGAAACAAGTTAATGCCGGCACCAATGGTATCACGCCTCGACGGTGTGCTTTCTAGGAGATTCGGAATTCGGAAAAACGCCATCAGAGGGGAGCTCCAACCGACGAAAAATACTGCTTTTAGAGCTAAATATGTGCGACATCGTGATTCTGAAATTAGGCGATGGAGCCAAATAAAGAACTAAAAGGGCTTAGCATACGGGCACGCTGCCCTAAAGCCTAGGTGGCTATTTAAAATACCAAAATGACCTGAATAAAGGCGTGAAATGCAATTAAGCATCTGCGACAGCAAAATGACTTAACAAAATCTATAATTTGCACTTACATAATGCTATAAGACGTAACGACTTGCACACTTTGAAGTTTATATTACAAAAAATTGATATTTCGATACCCAGCAAAAGTTTTATTTGGGCTACGCACTTTAAAAGTGTTGAAACCGCTATCGTAAATAAAATCTTATAAACTATGTTAGATGCCTTTAAGGTTGTTAAGAAAATTATTAACGAAGTAAGAAGAGGGAAGTTGAAAATTAATACTGAAACAGATCTTAACTTAGTGCTTTCAAAACTATCCCTTCCCACGAGCAGCATTTTCTTATTGAAATAATATCATCTGGCTCTCGAATCGAATTTGCAACAGACGAGCAGCATCAATATCCATATTTTCTTCATGATGCAGTCTTTGAGGCTGCTTATTATGCTCACAACAAGTTTATAGACGACGTGTTCGAGTATTTAAATATACACCACATAACGTATATATTTCAGTCTAGCGTTGTACACCATCACACAGATATTTTTAAATGGCTTGAGGAAAATATTAGAGAAATGCAAAATGGTGAAGCCATCGGTTGGAGAAGCGGCCATTGTTTCGGTCGTTGGCCTTCAACAACACCTCAAGATTATATTGATACCTACCCTTTGTTAAGTTCTGTTTTACTTATTTATAAATAAAATGTCTATATTAATTAAATAAAACACATATTTACGATTATATTAATTTCTTACTATCTGTTAAGTTCTGCTTAGCTTATGGATAAATAAGATGTATATATTAATGAAACAAAACACATATTAAAATAAAAGTCTTGAATTTTAATCTTTACAAATTACATGTATAAGTTTTTTACCCAACTTAATTTCTATCATTACGGGACTTAAATCTAGAGGCAGTGTTGGTTCAGGAAGTGTAAAACTATATGTTGCTTCAAACGGAGGAAAAATGTGAGGTGGTGACGGGAATGGCGGTGATACCTGCTGCTGCTCTGTTGGTGACGATGGTGTCAGCTCAGCATACCTCAGCAGTGGTGCTGGCGATGGAGTACCGTCCCACGTGCACCCCTCCAAATTTGGTGTTGAGCTTAACCACTCAATGGCCATTTTATAGAGCCACAGCCCTCCACTTCTGTCATGTTAGACCACCAGGAGTGCGGTTGTTCTTGGGGCTGGTGCCACATTGGAGGAGGAGGAGGAGACGCTCCGTACTCCATATTTTCTTCTGTTTCACTCCAAAGTATAACCTCCTCTTCTTCCTTCTGGCTCCACGGATCGACGGCCCATGGCTCAAGGCCCCAGCTGGCTTCATGAATCAAATTATGATTTAATGGGCAGTCTTCGGTAAAGGCTTTCGGTGTCATTGTTATCGCAGAACTAATATTCCTATGATATGATAAGTATTCTTATATATACAGGGTGTTGAAAAAGTCGCGCAATCGAAGAGTATCATGATGTTCTTCATGGGTAAAGTAACAAAAAAGTTAACACAATTTTTTTTATTCCGACAACCGTTTCAGAGATAATGTTGTTTTTAAGTTAGAAAATATGGCAACACTGTACAAAGGAGTTAAGTGCCAACATACATGCATTACAAAAAATGACCTGTGTCTAGATTCTAATTTTTTACGTTTGTTGTGTGCTTTATAAGTTTAAATTAAGCAATGGTAGTTTATAGTTTGAAAAATTGTTTATTTTTAATTTTCAACAGAAGTAATAATTATAAGGTTTATTAATAGCAAAAAGGCCGTTAAATTAAGTACATAAGCATATCAAAATATTCTTTATTTGTATATTCCATTATTACGCGTTTGAAATTAATGTACTAAGATTCGTGGTACTGTCAGAATTTGATATTTTGACAAAACATTGTTTTTTATTGAAATATGGTGACTAGTTTATTGTGCTTAAATACATACAAATATTGCAGGATTGTCAGATCGGCAATTTTGTATTTTCAACAATATTTTGTTCTTTGAGGATGTCTAATAAAACTGTTATTCATTACTATACTAACCGGAAATTGTTGATATAGATTAACGCTTTTATTTTGTTAGGAAAAATTGTTAATACAGTTAATATCATAGCTTTAGAACAGTTTTTAATTTTGGTAGAAGGAATTTTATATCTTCCGATATAAGCATAGCAGCAAATTTTTAAAAACGGATTTATGATACTTATTTGATGTCAATTACGGTAGTACTATACGATTGCGGCTCTTTTTCAACACCCTGTATAATATTCCACCTACCCTACACTACCTGTGGGAAGTGCATGCGTATGCTTTTTTCCCGCAGGAGAACATGCCATTCTTAAGCATGTGTGTTCCAGACATCAGATGTGGTAATTAAAAGACAGTACAGCGATTAATGGTTATCATCCTACCACTTGTGCAAAATGTGTACATTTTGTATGGCACATAGAATCCTTGTGCCAATATGATGGGAACAAAAATTAATATAATTATACAAGGTCTTTAATTATTTTATATTTGGGCAAGCTGGTAAATCGACAAATTTTACATTATCAGTTTGTTCTCCGATCAGCATTTTTTTAAACCATATTCTTTTATCTAATCCTTTGAGAAATATGAAATCACTGCTTTGTATAATTCTTTGTATGTACAGAGACAATTTTTCGTAGAGTATTGCGTCATGCTGATTGTTGCTCCATTCTAACCCGTGCAAATTAGTTATAAGCCAAATCACCACTTGATCTTTTAAAGAATGTGAAAAGTGCTCGTATGGTATCGGTGGTTCTACTATATGATGGATTGTAACATTTGTATCACTATCATATACAGCTATCTCTTTACAAATAAAGTTGCTATATTTATACTGAAAACCTTGAATATCTATAAATTTCATCGCTAATGTTGCCGAAAGAACAATCAATATGCAGCTAATCGCGCTAGTATCTAGTTAGCTATTTTTATGTCACAGGTGAAAGGATTATATTTCACTTTTCGATCGAATAAAATCAATCAGTATTGGTTTCGAATTCAAGTGGAATATCTACAGCACCACCTTTTAATGTTTCATTTTGTCTAGAACAATCTATTACAGCTAGTGCAGCTATATTTTTAAATTGTGCCGGTGTAAGCACAGACTGATTGTTATGCTCGTAGTAAGATGATTGAAAACCTGCAAAAATTTCATACAGTTGCGCATATCGATTGTTGGCAAATTTCAGATTTAAATTATCATAGAAATATCTTTCGGAATTGAGGTAAAATGTAATATTTCTTAAATCGCAAGACAAATTGACTCATATTTTTAACTTTTTAATTTTTTCGGTCTATTTGGAAACCTACAATACTGTGGCGCGGTGTTTCTACTTGACTAACATTTTTTATAGCACAAGTGTGCCATTTTATCTGCTGTAATGCAAGATACTCGTGCAATCTCCAACTTCTAAAATTGATTTCCCACTGACTACGTTGGTCAACGTATATTAATAATGTTAAACGATTTACATCGGCCACCGAAATTTGTGGCACTCTCCAATACACTTTTGTTAATTCTACTTTAAGTTTTTCATCGACTGTATTAATAACATCATTTAAATCTTGATTGCTTCTAATAAGTACTAATTCTTGTCGAACGCTTAGTAAAATTTTTCTAAAGTCTTCAAAAACTCCCATCAACATTTCGCAGGGATCAAAAATCTGAAAATTACCTTTTGAGTCGACCAATCCGTCAATAGACGTTTTGGTAGGGGCCCAGTCTGCATTCTCCAAACGACTACTTTAAGCCGAATTATACGACATATAGGCTTTGATAGTTGCAGTTAAGCCGACATTTCTTACACGGTCAACCACTACACCATTAAGCTCATATCTAATTTCATCTAGTAGGTGAGATATGCATAAATTTGCAAATGATCCTGTTGTAGTAGCTGTACTATCTGCATCCTTTAACAATTTACCGTTAAAACATATAACACTGTTGCACGGTAAAATGTACACATCTTGATGTAAAATAGGTATTCGTATTTCATCATTATTACTAAATGTTGTAGAAGAATAGGGCTGATGCGTATGTTTCACCGCTTAGACAGCCGAATTATCTTGAAAAGCTTTTTCAGTAACGTTTAGTATTTCAGAAGTCGTCATTTTTATTTGATGAAAAACAAGCGCTCTTAATATTACAGAGTATTAACATTTTTCTAATATTAAGAGCAAAATTGAATTTAATAACGGTCTAGATGCTTTTTCTTTTTGCTTTTTCCCTTCGCCGTCACTTCTAGCAGTTAGCTTAAAACCTAAAGATTTTAGAAACAGTTTATTGTCAGGTGTTAATCTATCGGCTGCAGGCAACCTACTAATGTTCGACACAAACTGATCATCTCTAATATATGTTTGCTGCTGCTGCTGAGAGTTGTATCTAACCACCATTTTATTTTTTGAGGTGCAATCTTACCGTGATGGTTTCTCCGCAGAAATTAACCAATTTACCGTTTTGATCCAATATTTGTATGACAATGTTATCAATAATTCTCGTATTGATTAGTAGATATATAACGTTAGAGGGATTTTCTACAATCTTAAATCCTGGCGGATCTGTAGAGCAAAACTGACAAACTCTGTATACAGCATTTCTGTTGTGATAAGTACCAGTTGCAATATCGCAATCAATACATATAGTATTAACTTTAAATATATCTACAGGATTATCGGAAATATATCTACCATAAGCTTCCAATTTCTTAGGTTTGAAGCCCAATAACGGTCCGATACTATCTTTAGCAGTAAAATCGAATGTTAAGGATGATTTATTTCACTCTAGAGCGTGTTATTATTAGGCTCAATACGTAGCACAGGTTCTTCTTGTTGCTGTACAATATTTTCTAGTACATCTTTAGCACTACCCGTTTGAGGAGAGGTGGTTTAGGCTTTGTTACACCTATGCCCAGTTCATGTCTAATATATTGACTTATATCGGCAACTTCAGAAGAACCGTGAGGTATTTCAATTACAACTTGTTTACCAACAATACCATTACAATAAAATATATTATTATTCGATGCTACGGATATTTTGTTGCTTCCCTTGCATTAGAGAAAATTTGCTAGTTGAATTTTATTTTTTAAGCTTTAGTAGGTGGCTTCAATTTGTAATTTCGCAGGCTTTAGTAAAGACTTAACTAACGGGTGTTCATAAACAGTCGTCATCCCAGTTGCTTTGAAAAACAAAATGTTATATCTTTGATTAATTCGTGCAACACAATGAAACGTCATTGAGTACTGTCATAGCGCAGTTTTTCTCAATTATAATAGACATACGTTTTTGAAGTAAAAACCTACTGGGATGACGACTGTTTATGAACACCCGTTAGTTGTATCTCTTTTTTAGGCATTTCCTTATAATTAATAGGCGGTTCCGCATGCAACTCCCCTAGAAATTAACTAGATTTTATCATTTGAATTTATTCTGCCCTAAATCTTGGCTAGAGGTTAGGCAATTTTATGCGCATTTATTATAAACAAAATCCCTGGCCTGATTTGTTGCAATTGCTGTGCTGTTATATTATGGTACAGTTCAACTTTTCAGGTTTTTTGAGGTTTCTTTTCCCCAAAATTTTGGATAGTTCTTGATATCCTGAAATTTGTGGAACACATTGTTACGCTTATTTTGTCATTTTCTCTTATAATATTTGAAATAATTAGTCAGATTTGGCAACTCACATTTATTTTCTAAAATTACAATAATTTTCACTGAATGGTTAGGCAACCATACTACCATCAGTTTCAAACTCAAACAAAGTACAGCACTGTCTTTAACAGTTTGGCACAATACATCTGCACTCTTTATAGTTTTTCTTCCTTTTTTTCGAATTTTGGAACACTTTGATAACCTGAGATTGTGAACTGCTTTTGCCAATTTTCATTCTTTTCCATCGATTCGATCGCTAAAGTTGGTGCCCTGGGAGCCTTTTGCTTCGTTTAGCTTTTGTTATAGCTGACCTCATAGTTTCGAGGGATATGTGAGGCAAGCAGTGCCCCTTTGGAAGGCCATGGGAGCTATTGTGTGTTGCTGCCAGCGTTTGCTACGCTTTTTGTTGCGGTTTTGGTGGGATCTTTTCCGATCGAACTGAGCGTAAGCTGTTCGTCACCACTCGCAGGTTTGTTTCGACTTCTTTTTTTTTTTAGTGCGGTTGTGTAACTAGAGATTTGTATTTTTAGCTTTCAATTCTACGTCTTCGAAATGAATTTTACCTCTTCGCCCTGCGAATTTAGTGTTATCGCCTGGAATGGTTATCCGCATTGGTGTGGTTTATTCTACCTGTGACTGGTGGAGCATTTACGAGCCGGCGTGTCGCTCATCCCTTCGGCTGAAGGCTTCTGCTATTCCCCGCATTGCAACATTTATCGAGGCTCATCTGCAGCCCATTACGAGGCCGTTTCTATGGCCAGCAATCAGCCTGGTTGCCTCGTTCACCAGCTCGACACCACTTGCCGTGGGTACCTGAGAAGTTTTTGTAGCAATTTAGTTAGGTATTGTTTGTCGATTTGATATATAAGTATGACCTTTTAGAATTACTATTATGGTATTTTGTGCATTACCATTTGTGTGCTTTATTAGCGTAACTAGTTATTTGATTAGATGGCTTTACTTACCCATTAGCACAATTTAGCCATGTTTGTCGGCTGGGCTGCGGTAAACTCGCCCCTTTATTACGAAATCCATTATCCGCCATTTGCTTGTTCGGAAACTTTGTGCAAAATTTAAATAAAAACTATGATAATTTATTGGTCGTTACTATTTTGTTTGTTCTGCTGGTTTTATCTCTACCTTGTGATGGTCCGACGCAAGGATTAAGCGACGTCGAGGACCTGGCGCCCTCTCCCTTCGTATTTGTTTCGTATTTTTTTTCAGCGTAGTTGGGACCCCGACCCTTCTCGGCGAGCCCAATTAGGCTGATATTTACCAGCCAGAAAAATATCACAACTTTCGCCAACAGGTAAGGCCAAAACCTTTATCCTTCCTCACATGACTGATTTCTAACGCTCTTTCCCATTTGAAATTTCGTGCAAGCTGGTGGTGCCGCGGGTTTGTGCTTCAATTATGAGCTAATTAGTTTGGCTCCACTCCGTTTTGTTATATGGAGGTTCTAGAAGTACAAGTGACCTTTTATGACGATCGTAATTATTAGTTTTGTTGATTTACCTACGTCAGTCGCCACAGCGGATTAATTTCGGGCCAACGTTACCTCTGCACGTTCGCTCTGGTTACGCTTCAACATTAGCCGAATTTGTGGTGGGAACCAATCCCTCACTGAAATCCAGCCATGTGCTCCTATAATTTGACGAATTGCAACCCTGTTAGGGAATAAGAGGTCGCCTTTTGCATACCTGCAGTCTCCACGTTGCCTTCTCTGGCGTCGAAGCAAAGCTACCTACGTCGCTCGAGCTGCTACTAAAAGTCGATGCCCTTGGCTGCAAGGAAGCATGCGGAATAATTAGATTTAGGTGTGTGTCCTCCTGCAAGCGAATCACTCGCTTAGATATTATATGGGTATGCCGTTTTGAGGAAAATAACTATACTGTTAAATTCAAAAGAAAATATGAACAATTTCCAGTATGGGAAGTCTAGGGACGGTGCCATGTCCACTTTTTAAAGAATAAAATTGACGTGTCAGGGTTTTCCCAAAAAAATTAAATAACAAAATTATTAATTTTGTGTGGAACTTTATCACCACACTGTATAATAAAATTGTTAAATTTTCCATCGATAGTAGGTTAACACGATGTCCGATTATAGGGGCTTAAATCTTATAGTTTCCCCAAATTTGTTGCTCGATCTTCGTGTAGGTACTAATTAAATAAGGTATAATTAGTTAAAATTTCTTTTAAAGTTTTATTAATTAAATCAAAACTAAATCCCAAGCAGTAAGTATACAGGGTGATCAATTTTCACTTCTTTAGGCGTTTTTATTCAATAACACAAAATGAACAAAAGTTGGCAGTTTCATAAAATACAGAAAAATTATTGACGTTTTGAATTCTCTGATAAATTGTGTAGAAATATGTAGGCAAAACAATGAGCTTGTAAAGCATTTTAATGGAGCCTACAGCATGAAAATCTTTTCTGTTATTAGTATGTTTTATTTTTAAAAACCATATTTCAACAGGCCATGTTAGAAATGCCAACACCTACCAAAACAAGAAAGCGCCGTAGTTCTGCTGTGCTACATCAAAAAATTGCAAAACTGCGAAGACAAGTGGCGGCAAAAAATTCACAAATTTACCGTATGAAGAAGCAATGTGCACGAAAGGGGGCTAATTTAGATGCATTGGGCTTGAAACCAAAAACCGTTCGCGTCTTTGTAAATATGCAACTTTCTCACAAATCTAAACAACCTTGGACAGAAGCTGAAAAAGAATTGACCTTAAATATGTACCACAAATCTCCAGCCCTCTACTTTTTTATGAGAGAAAAATTAAAATTTACTATGCCCCAAATCTACAATAGTTTCATGGTTAAGGTTAAACCAACTTAACACTGGCACCAGTACGGAACTAATGAAAAAACTGGCTGTTAAAGTTAACAGCATGACCGATGATGAAAAACAGTGTGTCGTATTACTTGACGAAATGCATTTAAAGAAAGGTCTAGAATATAATCCACGCCAAGATATGATTGAAGGTTTCGAAGATTTAGGACATCTTGGACGGAAAAGCAAAATCGCTAGTCATGCACTAGTGTTTATGGCAAGAGGACTTATTCACAAATGGAACATTCCTGTCAGCTTTTATGTTTCTTCAGGTACCATTAAACATGGAGAGCTATCTTCCCTCATTATTAAAAACATCGAAGAGTTACAAAGAATAGGACTTAAAGTGCGTGCTGTTACTAGTGACCAAGCTGCTACAAATAGAGCTGCATTTTTAAATCTAGGAGTTACTGCAGAACAGCCGTATTTTTTTGTCTGCGACGCAAAAATGTTTGCAATATATGACGTACCGCACTTGATAAAAAGCGTACGGAATAATCTCCTATCAAAGGATTTTTACGTGGAGGGCAAGAAAGTTTCTTGGAAAGATATCGAAGAGGCATACTGTTAAGGACTTTATAAACTTTTGCCGCCTCTCTTACATGCTGAGTTCATGCTGTGCGCAGTGGACTCCCGTGCCGGCATCCGATTCCAAAAACACTTACGTTTCATCTGTCAACGTGGCAGCATGCAAACAGGTCCGCTCTACGAAAGCTAATTCTTGTAAATGTTCAATGTGTTTTTTATTGCTAATAAAGTAACATATTTCCGGCTTTCAACGAGTGTATTTATTCAGTGAAACCTACAATCCATACAGTCCACAAATTCCAAGGCGAGCAAGGCGATCAGCGGTTTTCCAGATACCGAAATCGATCCCGATTAGTGCTCAAACATTGGTCCTACAGATCCGGATGCAAACCACATTAGGTCATTGCGGGTCCAAAACAGCGACACCATTCGACAATATTGGTCATAGGCAAGTACAAAGCATATTCAGTTTTGTATTGCATCGCATACAATCGGCCGCAAGGAAGCAGCGTCCAATTTCGCAGCAACGCGTGGAACAAAGAGGGAGCATGCGGTGCCAGTAGCGAGAGGAAGGAAGACAGCAGACGGTAGATACCCAAACGCCGAGTCTCGCGCCAAATTCGTGCAGGTGTGGAGCCAGCGGCCAGCTGCAAGCGAGACGGTAGTAGGAACAGAAAACCGGCAAGGCGGCACACACCAATATCAAATGTAAGCCTGATTTTCCTATGCATAAATTTGGTTTATTTCGTCTGTGTTTGCATGTGTGCATAATTTCAGCTGCGTATTATTGCGTAAACAAATGGTTTATGAGTCATATAAACATTTTAATTGCGTGAAATGCCAAGCTATTACGTTTGTTAGCGATATCCCCTGCATCTTCAAATTGCAGAGCCGTTTGCGTTGTTAAAACAGTCTCGCGTTCGTGGCGCATTTTTGGTCTTGCGTAGTACACGGCCATCCGCGTCGTGATTCTTTCCCGCGTTGTACCGCGGGCGTTTTCCTGCGTCGTAAGCGACCAGTTTCTCCCGTTATTAGCAAGCGCTGTCTACGTTATAAACAAATTCGCGCCAGAGGCGTGCGAAAGGGTTTTATCATTAAAGAATATTTCAGATTCTGCAAGTAGTAAGGCTACCGCGCGTAGCATTTTGCCTGAAATATCACAGATAGTTGACCCGTTGGGTCCGCGTGCCAGAGGCGTGCAAAGTTCACGCCAGAGGCGTACGAAAAGTTAGTTCGATCTGTTAAATTGTTTTTAATCTCAACAATTATGGATTCGCTTGTAAGAGCACGTGGCTCTATCAAGGGCAAGCTTACGAGTTTCGCAAAATACGTGCAATCGTTGCAAGAAATTTACGAGGTAGATCAATCGTTATCTAGCATTCAAATTATTCAGTTGCAAAAAAGATTGAATAATGCAGCCGCATTGTTATCAGAATATGATGCGGTTCATGAACAAATTTTAGAAACCAGTGAGGATGCAGAACGGGAAATGCAACAGCGAGTCGAATTTGAAGATTCTTATTATTTTGCAACTTCACTAGCTGAATATTTGATTAATGAATACAACAAACAGTCTGATGTTGCATTAGATCGTTCTGGATCGCCTAACGGTAGCGTAAGATCAACGCATTCAAATTGCAGTTCACATTGCAATAATCAAGCTGTACGCCTTCCTGCCATTTCAATTCCCAAATATTCAGGAAACGTTTCAGAATGGCTCGAATTTCGTGAGATTTTTATTAGTTTAATTCATGAGAATCAAACGTTAACTAATATTCAAAAGCTGCATTACTTAAAGGCTAGTTTACAGGGTGATGCAAGCCAAATTATAAAAAGTTTAGAGTTTACTGCGGGTAATTATACTCTAGCTTGGGAGGCATTGTGCAATCGATACAATGATCCAAAAATTCTGGTTCATAACCACCTCAAGGCTATATTTGAACTCGAATCTTGCAGTAAGGAATCTGCAACTAAATTGCGTACGATTAGCGATATGTTATTCAAGCATTTTGCAGCAATTAAATCATTAGCTACCGAAAGCGAGCTTCTTGATTTTGTTATAATTTATGTAGTTTCTAAAAAACTGGACCCCACTACATTTCGTGAATGGGAGGTCCTTAGAAACCGGTCAAGTTCTGACCTGCCTAATCTTGATGAGTTCAAGGAATTCTTACAAAATACAGCGAATCTTCTAGAAACTCTGGAAGTAAAAGATAGCAAGCTTGTACCCGAAAAGTCTTCCAAGGTACATTCGAAATCATTTGTGTCAGGTACCCCTTCGTGTCCACTTTGTAAAGGATCTCATTCCTTGTACAAATGCGATAAGTTTGTCAAGATGTCTGTTCTTGACAGAAAGTCAAAGGCAAAAGAGCTCCGCGTATGCTTTAATTGCCTAACTCAGGGTCACCTTGCGAGCCTTTGTAGCTCCAAATATACGTGTAGAAAGTGCAAATCAAGGCACAACACACTTCTTCATGAGGATAAGCCTCAAAATGCTTCTTCTAGTCAACCAGGATCTGCGATGTCGGCAGAAACCCCTGTTGAACTAAACCAATCGCTTTCGGCATTCTGTTCGAATGCTTTTCAGGTACTCTTACCTACGGCTACCGCTAAACTCATCGCTGATGATGGTACGCCTCATGTTGTGCGAATCCTGTTGGATTCCGGTTCCCAATCGAACTTCATACGTTCAGATCTGTGTAAAAGGTTGAAGCTTCCAATTCGCGAAGTCAACGTTACTGTTTCTGGCTTAAGTAAAGCCACTTCTCAAATCAAGGCTAGGTGTGATATCAAGCTGCAAGCCCCTCACACTTCATACGGCATTGGCCTATCCTGTCTTGTTCTCGATGAGATTACGGGTGTTACCCCAAGTTTTCGCGTCCAGCGAAACAGCTTCAAGGTTCCTGATAACATCAAGTTATCAGATCTGTCCTACGACCAACCGGGCACCATCGACATTCTGATTGGTTCGCCCATTTTCTGGCAGCTCCTTTGTATTGGACAAATTGGTCTAGGCCCAAATCTTCCCATCCTCCAAAAGACTCGTTTTGGTTGGATTGTTTCTGGCCCTACAGGCCCTCCTTCTGCGTACCCTGTACAGTGCAATCTTGGCACGATCGAGGATGCTTCTGACCCCATTGCTAGGTTTTGGCAACTCGAACATTACCCAGAGGAAAAGGTCCGCACAAATGAAGAGAACGCCTGTGAGGCACATTTCGTGCAAAATACTCAACGAGAAGCGAATGGTCGATTCGTTGTCTCTATCCCTCTCAAGGAACCTGTAGAGGTACTGGGCGATTCATTGCAAATCGCGCAGAAAAGATTCTTATCAGTAGAGAAGATTTCAGATTCTGCAAGTAGTAAGGCTACCACGCGTAGCATCTTGCCTGAAATATCCCAGATTTCAGATTCTACAAGTAGTAAGGCTACCAATCGTAGCAGCTTGTCTGAAATTTCCCAGATAGTTGACCCGCTGGGTCTGTCAAGCCTTTGGTGGCACGGTCCCACCTGGCTAAGCGAAAGTGAGGCATCTTGGCCTACTTCCATGTTCAATATTTCAGATTCTACAAGTGGTAAGGCTACCAATCGTAGCAGCTTGTCTGAAATATCCCATATTTCAGATTCTACAAGTGGTAAGGCTACCAATCGTAGCAGCTTGTCTGAAATATCCCATATTTCAAATTCTACAAGTAGTAAGGCTACCAAGCGTAGCATCTTGTCTGAAAGATCGCAGATATTTGACCCGCTGGGTCTGTTAAGCCTTTGGTGGCATGGTCCCACCTGGCTAAGCGAAGGTGAGGCCTCTTGGCCTACTTCCAAACATGTTCGTGCTGAGCTTCCAGAATTCAAAAAGGAAGTTCAGAGTTTTCCTGTAACCTCTGTTGAACCATTTCCGTTCAATCAGTATTCAAGCTTTGCTCGCTTACAACGAGTTATAGCTTATTGCTTTCGTTTTCATAACAATGCGCGAGCCCCCAAAGCTGATCGTCTTTCTGGGCCCCTCTCTACAGATGAACTGCAAGCGTCTATTGTAAGGCTTGCCAGGTTCTCCCAACGCGAGTCATTTCCAGACGAACTTAAACTGTTGTCACAGAGCAAGCCTGTGAAACAATCTTCTGCTTTGATATCCCTGAATCCCTTTCTGGATTCCGAGGGACTGCTAAGAGTTGGTGGTAGGCTCCACAACTCTCAATTACCCTTTGACAAGAAGTTTCCTCTAGTGATTTCTGGCAAACATCCATTCGCCAAACTCCTAGTATCGCATGAGCATCTTCGGCTTCTCCACGCCGGACCTCAAATGCTGTTAGCTAATCTCAGAGAACGATATTGGATCACCTCTGGCAGAAATATCGTCAAGCAAGTGGTTCATCAATGCTTACGGTGTTTTAGATTTTCTCCTAAGTTAACCGAACCCATAATGGGAGACCTGCCAGCCTCTCGTATTCAATCATCGCCCCCATTTCATACGACTGGTATCGATTATGGTGGACCGTTCATGATAAAGGATCGCAAAGGACGTGGTTCTAAACTAGTAAAGTCCTACCTTTGTCTATTCGTTTGTTTTATCACAAAGGCAGTGCACCTTGAATTGGTCGCTGATCTTTCTACTGAAGCTTTCTTAATGGCTTTTCGCCGGTTTGTGGCTCGACGAGGCAAACCGCTCCATGTCTACTCAGACAACGGCACTAACTTTGTAGGCGCTAATTCCGAGTTAATCGAATTAGGCAATTTTCTCGCGGAACAAAACCCTTCTATTTCCGAATCAGTCGCGAACGACGGAGTAGCTTGGCATTTTATACCCGCGCACAGTCCCCACTTTGGCGGATTGTGGGAGGCCGGAATCAAGTCCTCCAAACATCACATACGTCGCGTTATAGGTAACGCTAGTCTAAATTATGATGAATTTAGCACTTTGTTAGCACAGGTGGAAGCGGCCTTAAACTCCCGACCTCTGTCCCCTTTGTCCTCTGATCCAAACGACCTTCAGCCTTTGACTCCTGCTCATTTCCTGATTGGTCGTCCGTTGGTGTCACTGCCTGATCCCAACGTTACTGAGATAGTCGAGTCTCGGCTGTCTAAATACCAGAGAATACAACAACTTCACCAGAATGTGTGGAAGAGATGGAGTAAAGAGTACATCTCGGAACTCCAACAGCGCACCAAATGGCGCACGCATCTTTCGGACCTCCAGCCTGGTTCCATGGTCCTCATCAAGGATGACAATCTACCCCCTCTGAAGTGGAGGTTAGGCCGGGTCACCGAGCTGCACCCTGGCCTTGACGGCGTTACGCGTGTGGCGTCAGTGAACACTGTGTCAGGGATCGTGAAGCGATCCTTCGCTAAATTGTGCCCGCTACCTAGTGTTGTGAACTAGTGCGTTAGCGTTCAGCGCAGTTTTCGTAAAGCCTTTTGGCTCCCCATTGTTCGGGTTTTCTTGTACTAGATTAAGATCCATGTACTATTAGGCTTTGTATATATGTGTGTTCATGTTACATGTTTTACTCTAGCTTTTACATGTCAACTCTGTACTGTTTTATTTGAAAGGTTACCCTTTCCAAGGCGGGCGGTATGTTAAGGACTTTATAAACTTTTGCCGCCTCTCTTACATGCTGAGTTCATGCTGTGCGCAGTGGACTCCCGTGCCGGCATCCGATTCCAAAAACACTTACGTTTCATCTGTCAACGTGGCAGCATGCAAACAGGTCCGCTCTACGAAAGCTAATTCTTGTAAATGTTCAATGTGTTTTTTATTGCTAATAAAGTAACATATTTCCGGCTTTCAACGAGTGTATTTATTCAGTGAAACCTACAATCCATACAGTCCACAAATTCCAAGGCGAGCAAGGCGATCAGCGGTTTTCCAGATACCGAAATCGATCCCGATTAGTGCTCAAACACATACAAAATAGATAAATCTTCTTGTACTGTTCGAGCAGCTGTAAAAATCACGGATGCCCACATCTACCCCAATACTTTCCAGCGAATGAGGGTTAAATTTGCAACGCAAGTGTTTTCCAACACCATGAGTGCTACGATAAGAACTGCTGTTGGAACGGGCGAGTTAAAAAGCACCAGCGCTCTGGATACTGCAGAATTCGTACAGACAATTAACTATTTATTTGATTGCTTAAACAGTCGAATGCTGAAAGACCGTAACCCATATGCATGTACTCTATCCGTCAACGTACCGCGTACTGAAAATAATTTGAAAGAGTATTTGCAGTGCTGTTGTCAACATGGCGAATGTTGAAGTGCCAGAAAAAGACGTCATGGGATATGTTGAGGACATACCATATACAGTTGCTGAACAAACTGAATTAGCAGAAGATGGTGACCTCAGTTTACTCAGTGAGGTAATAGAAGTTTCAACACAACCAAATCAAGCAGCCACATTAGAATCTTGTGCGACGGTATATGTAGCTGGTTATGTCATTCATAAAACGCTTTTACGTTTTAATTGTTATCAGTGTCAAAATATGTGCAGCCGTGACTCTGTAGTGCATCATAATGAACTGTTTTTACAGCAAAAAGACTATGGTGCGGGCGACTGTGTTATTTACCTAAAAAAACCTTCAAGTATTTTAATAAAAATAGTTACAATGTTACTTGAACATTTTGATTATTATTTCAAAAATAGTAAGTCGTGTGTAAGTTTTAAGAAAACATTATTAGCATATAGTGTAAATAAAGTGAAAATTTTAGTACCAGGGTGGCTTAACGAGCAAGACACATGTTACTCTCATAAACTGTTTTTAATTAAGTGCAAACTCCATAAAACGTTGAAATGGCTATCGCAAGATTTAAGGACTACAAACCAGTCTGGTACACGCAACAAAAAAATACAACATTTAAGTGATGTTTAAAGCTTAAAAAATGTACGTTTATATGCTTACAGATATATTTGTGTAATTCCTATTCTTTGTAACTTTGTATATTATATTGTTTTTTTCTATAGCACATGTTAAAGTGTGCTTTTATCAACTCAAAACAAAAGGTCAAGTTTTACTTTAACAGCAAGGGTAGATAAAGTAGCACTTTAACATCAAGGATAGATAAAGTAATTTAATTTTATAACTTTTGTTTAAATTAAATATGACAGCTTCGTATTATCGTAGCAACCCAATCTAGCTACTGACATTTTGAAATGTCATTATTTTCTTTTGAAATTGTTAGATTTCTTGCTATAGAAAAAAATATTGTATTATACACGACGATAAAGTTATTTCTATCCACTCTTGAATCATTAACGTCTCGACTTCGTCTCGACGTTAAACGATTCACTGGTGGATAAAATTCAACTTTATCGTCTTGTATAATAAATTACTATTATTGTATGTAATATTTACACCTTGAAAATCTCATTTATTTAATAGATCATTGAAATTGGCGAGAGTAAGAAATGTATAACATCTTTATTTCAAAATATTTTAATTTAAACTGGCGTTAATGGATCTGACTCAAATTTTCTATAATCTGCCTTTAAAAAAAAGTAATTAAACCCGTAAAAGGTTGGGGCAAATGGGGGTTCAATCCCTAACAATAGGTACCTAACTCTTTATTAACAAATTATTATTTATATCGCCCAAAAATTATGTCAAATGCAAGTAATAATAATTTATTTAAAAATAGCTATTTGGCATAATTTTTGAGCGACTTAAGTATAATAATAATAATAATAAATGTCGTTTATTGAGCAAAAATAAATAAAATTGTTATTTTACAATATACTTGAATTATGAATACATAAGTTGCTCAAAGGGGCGAAGTTCAGGCGTGCTAATCGAATTAGCATCCTGTTCTACCACTTAACCCCAAGGTAAATAAAGAAAACAGATAATTTGTTAAAAAAAGGTATATTGTTGGGTATTGAACCCCAACCCTCGATTAGTTTGCAGCTCCTTAACCACATAAGTTCTTTTTGGTTTCTACTCTAATTTACGTTTAAAGTGCAGTAATTTAAACTAGAGTATAAATTATTAAATAATTGTGAGTTTTCTGTGAAAACCGCCCCAATTCATTTTTTTTAATAACAGATTGTACAGAACTTGGGTCAGATCCCTAATCACCAAATTAAATTTTTGCATACATTTCTGAAAGATAATTTAATGTCGATAATAAATGTTCGAATAATATAGTCTTATTCTTTGCTGAGACTATACATAGAGAGATCGTCAACTTAAATGTGCCTAAATAGACATCTTTTAATGCATCAAGTAAATGAGATATTCAAGGCGTACTGTTTTAGTAGCCGTACTCGATACGTATCAACTTCACAAGATACAATATTATTTTTGTTTTTATTTGCTTTTTAAAATCGATCACTGTAAACTATATTAATCGTCAACATTACTTGAACAATAATTTCCTCTCGTATTAAAATTTTTAAATAAAATCCGTATATTGTTTATTAATGTTTCTTTTTTTCATTATTTGTACATAGCTAATTCTATATTCATTATAGAATTTTGTGAGAATAAAGTGGGGACAATCCGTATTCCGTATAATCTTGTGCTCATCGGTGAAGTTTTTGTTGAAATTATATTAGAAACCTCTTATGTAATTTTTATAGGTATCTAGCTACCTATTAAATGTTTAAAAGTGTTGCATGTGAAACTTATAAAACCTTTATTTTACTTGGTACGAGTTCATCCGATTGACAACAAATGTTTTAAATAATAACAAAACAAACCAAAGAATATACACCTATATTTAATATTCTTTGTAACAAACTTAACTTACATGTAAGCAGAATCAAACTACTTAAATATTCTTTGGCAGAATACAAGTTTATTTCGGGTAGGTACAACCATTGTAAAACTATTGGAATTTTAGAGAGAACGTTCTTGCAACACTGTTATAGCTCAAGAATGCTAATGACGCATTTACCTGCTGAATGTCACTGATAAGGTAATCACTTTGACGCTAGGAGCTTCCAGCGGCATTTTCGAACAAAAAATGATATATTTAACCAAGTAAATAGTTATGCAACCCAAATCACAGCATATACTTTATAGCCCATAAGGTTGTCCTTCTTCCCCTATCTATATTCTTTGGTAATACAAATAGCTATAAAATATGTGTTAGCTAACTTGTGAAATTTTAAAGCAAAATATCAATTTGATGTTGATCAGGGACTGTTGAAAGTTGACAGGTGACTGATAAACCTAGTTGAAAAGGGCTGATTGAAATAAGAATTTGTACATCAGATACAATAATATAATACATTTGCTCAAGCACGTAACAATGAATTCATTTTTACATTCAAGAGACCTTTATGCCATGTGTTCAAAAAGAAATTACATAAGGGAGAAGCGCCACTGGTTCGAGATTATCCAAACCAGGAAACCTACAGTTGCCCGTGTAAGTTCCTAAACCACAGAAAACACCAGATCTTGAAATAACCTATTTTTTTATTTATAGTATGTACACATACAAACTCTGCACCATACTCGAAGAAGGCAAAACAAGTTTGTGATAGAATATTTGTTTGTAATTGGAATAGTAGATTTAATTTAGTTTTACTTATAAAATGTACAAGGTTGTAGTTTCAATCAATTTGAACAACAAACACTCCATGATTTTAACTTGCAATTCGCTCGAGTACACGTATTTCAACTTTAAGGATATAGTGACTTAAAAATCAAGTACTGCGATATCGATAAACGGGAGTCTCATCAAATCGCTTCAACGATCAATGAATTTTTATTAGCGTTTATAAATGGTACCATTACGCCTAGGGTGTTCTACACTTAACTGTGCATTTTCAGCGCTAAAAAGGTGTTGTTTTTAATATTTCATTTCCCGGAGATATTCGCGAAAGCAATTAAATTTAAAAACAAAGGTTGAGTTCAGTTCACAAGCTGAACGCGACCCAAAAACGCTGACAAGGTAGCTAATCTATATAGAAAGTATTAAGTAATTATAAATTGAAAATAAGCTATTTCGCACAACGCTCAAGATGATACATCGCAGTTACACAATTCTTAACTTTTCGGCACCATCGGCCAGGGATTTCACAGCATAAAACGGTAGGAAAAACGTTTAGAGTTTTTATAGTAACAGTACTAACAATATTTGCCTTTCGAAAATCAGATGGCTAACTAGACGAAATGTGCACACGCAGAAGATACCTGGTGTTGCGTAGCAGATCAGATTCGTCAAAGTAGCTATACAAGATGTTGGACTGGAGAATGCTGCTGACCAAGCACGTGCAAAACTAGGTGTGGCAGGCTTTTCTCCTACTATTGCACTGGGGAAAAGACCTTGTAGTCCAAACTTTGGAAAGCTGTCACACTGGGGAAAAGTCGTGTGGTCGAAGTTTCGAAGGCTACCACATGAATCGAGGGTGCTCTGAACCGTGCAGGAGTTGGTCCTCCAGGTGCTTTAGCAAGCGACATCATAGCCGAAGGGCAGAATATGGCAAGAGTAAGACGAAAAAAAGAAAAGGAGGCCTAAAATCACACAATATTGAATTCCCTGTTCTCACGGAACTATAAAAAACATACCAGATCTGGAAGGTGGCCTCAGGTGAGTAATCTTGCATAAATAATTATCCCAGTATAACTGGTTTTATTCTAGCAATATCACACAGAATTTCTTGCGGGTGAACGACGATTTACATCACAATTCTGGAATCGTAGATCTGCATGGGAAAAAATTGAAGGAAAATCAGCTACATCACCCAGAAACAATCACTCAAGATATCAGAGGCATAAAATGGCCCCCGGAAGTCGTACTCACACTCTATTTTGAAAACTTACTGTAATCCCCTAAAAATTCAAGGTTTTTCAAAACATCCAAAAATGAGAAATTAGTATGCAACCAAATACACACCTAGAAAATGCAGGTCGCTCGAAACATCTAAAATGCATCTAAATGTAAAATTACACCTAACAAGATTTAGAGACAGCAATTTTTAGAATTTTTAATCACGATATCAGAGTGTAATATAAACTTATGACAGCAACAACAGTGATGACAGTTAATGAATTCTAAAGCTTGCTGTTGACATAACTTTTGTATTCCATGGCCAACCCTTATGAAATTATGTAAATTGGGTCACTATGCACGGTTCTTTTAAAAAGCTAAATGGAAACTATTTGAATGCCTTGTAGTTAGGATGAAGGTTTTGTATGTTTCGTTCGCCAACGCAGCACCCTGTATAACGTAAAGAAGTAATGTTGGATGACGTGAGCGAAATTATAAGAAAGTCACGATTTTTAGAAGACGCTGTTCCAGATTTTTAATAATAATTGAAGCTAATATGCTGCAGCGGTCCGTAAAAATTATGCACTAGGTGCCAGTATACAAAGCAGCATATGAGCATTACAAGGCAAGAAAGCGACAGGGAATGGATAATTTACAAAATGTTTACTGCAGCAATGCAGCAAACTTATGCGACGTTTGTAAATTGTATTAGTACTATACCCCACACTGCCTTTTTGAGTCAACCAGGCATGGAATTTTGCAATTCGGTACATTTTATTTATGTGTTCTACGCTGTTCAAACTTTGTTGTCGGATTTTGCCCGTTTAGTTCAAATCCTCACTCAAAAACGTAATTTTCTGGACTTAACCCCTGTTACACTTGCACGGCAGTATAACCCTATGCTAGTACATCGTTTAAAACAAGCAAATTGAACTGAATAAATAATTATTATGAACCAATATCGTTTAATGAAGCTATTTTAAATTATACTTTTGCTGTAGGTATTGTAATCTATAATGTGCTTACCGCAAATATAGTTTTAGCGTCTTGTACAATGAATGTTAGTATCACTACTACAAGCTGCAGACCACATTTACATAGACGCACCAGAGATTGTGTACGCGTCGTACAAAACGCAAAAGTTGCTGTTATTCGACTCGTCAAAGGAAATAATGAATTAGGCTTATATTGAGCCGGAAAGACCCTATTGCGATTTTCATAATATGTAACTTAATAAGACCTTATATTATTTTTGCGTTCTGGAGATTTGGCACCCTATCGAGGTCACTAATTCAGTAATTGACACAGGTAATTCAAATACTTGTAAAATAATTTAAATACTTTAGAGTAATTTAATTGCCCAAAAGTAATTGAGTAATTGAATGTAGTAATTAATTATTTTCAAAAAGTAATTTTCAAATACTTTTTAACAAAAATGGAAATTCCCAATTATAAATACCGCATTTTGAAAAGTAATTGAATTCCAAGGAAAATAAACAAAAAGGAATTTAATTAGTAATTTATTACAAAGTAATTAATTACTGCCCAGCTCTGCTTGTGGAGCACATAACTGGATGAGATAGAGATGCGAGTACTCATGTGAAGATTGGTTTAGTTAACTACTAATTTACTGGGTTGTCATGATTTGTAATTTTTTTTATACAGTGTTGGATTGTTGACTGCAGCATTTTCTATGTGACCGTATTTTTAGCATCTGTTAAATTGAGTAATGCTTCTCTTAATGTGTGGTGTGTCAGATTGAATTATAGAGATTCTATTAGATCATGAAAATTATGCTCTGTTTTAGGTTTGTGCGTGTGATAATGGGTTTTCTTTTCGTCTACCCTTTTTTATCGCTTGTAAAATGCTTGCATATGAATAATTGTACATTTATCATTTGGATGAATTTTACTATATAAATCCCTTTTATAGTTTCTATTAGTAATTCGTGAATGTGTGCTACTATTGCGACGCCGACGCCGACGCCGACGCTACGACGACTTGACAAATAGTTGTAGGTGGAAGTTCTGGTTTCTACGTTTTGGTTCCTTTGGGCTCCTGATTCATCTCTTATTTTATACCAAATGGTATTTTTAAATATATGGTGCAATTTTTGGTTGTAATAGGTTGGGACAGTATTGGGTACTATTGTGTGTATTGGTAAATGATTTCACGAGGAGCACTTGCATTGATTGTTAGCTGGGAAATTATTAGTTGCATTGCAGTGAATTGTTCCTTGCATTGTTTGGTAAAGATTTGTTAACTTGGTTTCAAGAAGTAATTGGATTGGCTTAGAAAACAGAAGTAAACCAAGAACAATCTTTGCTGATGATTATTTTTATTAAGTCATTCATTAAACGAGTTTATACGTCAGCTCTCGTTGTTAATAAAGGCAAAAATTAACGAAAGAGTTGATATGCTACATATTTTATATGATATTATGAATGCCGTAAAACAGTGCTGCAGCATTACGAACGTATAGCTTACGATTTCCTGAGACAAATATTCCAAATCGAAAACTTTTTAGAATTTTTTCACTGGGGCTATTTTAAAGATCACATTTTCCTCACGGTGCGCGAAGTTACTGAAGAGTTAAAAATCGTATAAGAGAGGGGGCTAACTATACTCTAGCTGATATGCTACTCCGCTCAGTAGAAAGTGTAAAAAAAGGTGTCAACAGTGTATAACCCGTATGTGGCTGAAGGTGGTATCCGGGTACTTTTAGGGTATAAAATATAAAATATTTTGGTTTTGGGAAGACGAATCAACTTGAGCTTCTAGATCATCTCTAAATATATAATTGCAAGTATATTTTGAAAATTTCATGTATTGGGAGGTATGGAATGTCGGGTTTTTTTGGCCTTGTTAAAAAATCAACACATTCTGGCGGACGGTGGTACCTGGGTACCACTGTTCGGGGACAGGATTTGAATTATTAGGAGTTTCCACAGAAATTCCTACAACACTTTCAATGGTGTTTTTCATAAACCGATTTTGCAATACCATGGGATTTTCGCATAGTTGGTTCACAGCTAGCAAGCACATATGACGAACAAAAACTTTTAAGAAATTTAGCCTCTTATTTATGTCCGGATGCTTTTCGTGGAATTGTTTTCAGTGTAGATAACGTAGCAGCCAGAGTTACTACATATTTAAAAAAAGACCACTGGCCGACGGCTTGTTCGCCACGTGTATATTTTCAAAATTTTATCGGTAACGTCAGCATCTGAATTAGTTTCGTTATAAAACGAGATAACTTCAGGCTTTGGCTTCAGGGTATCATCAGTTGCATAGAGTGTATCGTTGATAACAAAACTAAGGCTTGCCTTAAATAAAGAACGACTTCCGGGATTGGACCGCGTCATTATTGAGGTCGAAAAACTCCACGTTTCGCTCACTTTAGTGAAGGGCATCATCAAGAGGAAAAAGCAAAAATAGCACAGTAACTCAATTGTTAACCACGCCAGAGGCGAAATTCTATCTGAATTACAGTGCTCTTTTTGCTTTTTCCTCCTGATGAAGCCTCTTACGAAAGTGGGCGAAACTTTGAGTTCTTCCACTTCAATAATGACACGGTCCAATCCCGGAAGTCATTTTTTACTTAATGACAATGGCCGTGAAAGCCTTCGAAATAATCTAAGGCTTACTTCACCTTTGGGACATACGAGCACAACATGGCATCTGTGATGAAAGCAAAGTTTGTTGAAAAGGCGGTTGTTCTGTTTCAGCTAAAAGGTCTTTGGGAATATAGGGTTTGTTTTTCATAAGCGTACCAACCAGAATGGGTCCATATGAAACTTTGTAATGCCAACATAAGTGCATTACAGTTGTTTCGCCTGTGTTAAAGCCCATTGCTTGATTCTTGAATGATATACAACCGGATTTGAGACTAGGGTAATGGGGTCTTATTCCAAATGGTCGAATTACTACTACGATAAACGGTGGAGTTACAGTAGTTCCTGTCTCTGTAATAAATTCCTCATTGTCGTCGCGTCTTAGCTCCACTTCTATTTCGCTTTCCAGTGTAAACACCTTCTACGTATGATTCTGTATCGTTTACTGGTGGCACATAATCCTTGCCGTTACTATCTTCAAATGAATCACTAAATTCTTTATCAGACATTTCATACAACCTTCCGACTTCTTCAGCCATCACTCTATATCGGAAACCATTAACTACAACAAACACAAAAATAAAGGAACATGCTTATATAGCCGGGTTCCGTAGCTTAGTGGTTAAGCATTCTGGCTACTGATCTAAGGGTCGATCGAGAGTTTGACTCCCGATCCCGGTGAGGTTTTAAAAAAGAATAAAAAATGAGGATGAAAAGCTCTACAGAATGCCATCAATCGGAAGTGATGTAAAGCCGTGGATCCCATGTTGCTACGAAGCGTAGCATGTAAAAGATCCCTTGCTAGGGCTGGAACTCCTTAGTCTCGGAAAAATTCTAAGTAGGCCTTTGATCATGTGATCAAAGCAGTCGGTGTCTAAAGTACCTGGTACTCCGCATGCTTAGACCCTGTCCATTACAAACAAACAAACAAATATACTTATCTAAGTCCAGATATCATCTGGAATTATATGGTGCAGCACAGCACTATTAGCATTCACAAAAAACAGTCAACGTTACCATTAGGTTCGCACAGGCACAGAAACATACAACAATCCGCCCAACACCATTCAAAATACACAGTGGTACCCAGGTAACACCTCCTGCCATGTACGTTGTATTATTTTTGCCGCCACATAAGGGATAATCGACTAACCCAGCTCTGTAGACTAGTGGTTACTACCTCTGCTTAGCATTCGGGAGGTCGCGGGTTCGACTCCCGTGACCGTCTGCTCTGATTCAGTTTTTAAGGTGGTTTTCCTGAGTCAACAGGGTACCTTCTCTGAGGCGAATGCCGGGGCAGTACTTCTCCACCTTTCCTGGCCTCCCTTCCATTCTCCATCCATGATTTCTCCCACCCATTCTATAATTCCCGTTCTTGTCTGAAGAGGGACGCAGCCCGCCCCCAGTTAGAGGAATTTACCTGATTTTATAGTGGACTACATTTTGAACATTTTCAACTACTTAAAGCATGCTTTTGAGGTTACATTCTTTTATAATGTTTATTTATAGCGATTTCCATTGTTAAAGAAATTATGATTGCTATAATGCGGAAAATGGTGAACTAAATCATTCATTAATGATATAATCGGCTTAATAAAAACAATCAACAGTAAAGATGGTTCTTTGTTTACTTCTATTTTCTAAATCTTCTAGATTTAAATTAGAATTTCCATGGAAATCTAGATTTGATAGATTTTTAGAATGTTTACAGTATTTTCCACAAAAACGCTAACTTTTGTTACATCAAAAAAAGAGAATTAAAAATGCTATTAAAAATGCTATTAAAATATATAGAAATATACAGGGTGTTCTATTTAAAATAAAAACGTTGAATATTGATAGTCGAAACAGTTGACTGTAATCTGCACACTAATATCGTTAAAACCTAGGTAAAAGCATATCATTTAATAATAAATATAGTTTAAAAATAATAATAATGGTGAGGCACTAACACCCCATGAAGGAGCTTGGCCTGCAAGGTGGAAGGTTAGAGCTTCCGTATCCTCGCTCTCACACCCGGCTGTCGCGTGTCAAATTCATGACACGTGGTGATGTGGTGAGCACCACGCATTAGACAACCGCATTATTACCCCTTGTTCTTTCGAAATATAGTTTATTGGGTCAAATATCTTTAAATAAAGGGCTTATAACCTGGGTCTTTTTTATAGATCGGATGGTATATAAAATTAGCCCAATTTGGCGAATATTGCAAATACATTTTTTTTTGCAAAATTGAAAATAAAGTCGCCCAACTTGACAACCCTGGCTTCTGTCCATAAGTTGCCAGGTTTAGCCAGAAATCAAGAAAGACTTTCCTTCGATCAACCTCAGTGTTAGCTATTCTAACTTCAGAAGCTCGACGAGAGCTCTGGTTATCATATGACGGATGGAATATGAATGTCTTCCACTAGGTCATAATTCCGGCTAGACCCTTTTGAAGTAAAATGAGGCTTCTCAAATACTAGATCTACAACGTGTAAATGTGATCAAACCCAAACTACAACACATACATGTAATTGCTCATTTTGTTCCACTAAATGGATGGATATTAATTTAGTGATAGGTATACCGACATTACAACTCACGTAGTCCGGTTCTGAGTTAACACTGCTTAATATACTTACCGCCTCTGGGTTTTTATCTATTTAAAAGTTACCACAACGTAACTATGCGACATTTTATATTGAAATATTCGAGGCTAGTTCAACTTTTCTAACGAGCAGGCCATGATTGGTAGTCTAGAATTCTAGACGACGAAAGATGGAAATTCTAGTTATTTATTAATGTGTTTTATTTTATACGTAATGTTCCATAAGTATTGCAGTTACATTGAATTACATCGGTTTTCAAAATGCATATTTCAACAAAAATTAGGGCCAAATAAGTGGATTGCTAAGTTACAATTTTGGTTACTTAGAGACCCTTACGGATTTTCGATAATAGAAGTAAATTCTGGTTCACACCTCATAAGCAGCAGCTGCGAAAATGTCAGAGCTAAGAAATATCCATTATTGCACGAAATTATGCAGCAGTATTATTAAGTTTTTCTGATTTGTCCGATACTTCTTTCCCAACTTTCAGAGTTTCCAAATCTAATTAATACTGTGAACACCGGTATCGTATTTTACAGACCAAAGAAAATTAGGAACGGCGTTGATTGCGTGAAGAAATGTAGCTTTCAGGCCTAACGATCTGAAAGGATGATTATTTTTTCTAGAGAAATTTAAATGGTGTTTTGTGATGAACGGATTTCTTAAATTAATCGAGTTCGAAAAAAGTTATTTTGAATGGAGTGGTTTTTAGAGTTGAAAAAGTTTTATAAAATGTACGCAATATTTCATCTCAAGAACAGCAAATGACTATTTCCATAACCTCCAGCAGCAATGAACTTCATTGATGTATTGGAAAATACCTTCCCGATTTGAGAACAAAATTACCGTTGCTTCAAAGTATCCTGAATGAAACTCTTAAAAGCAACACTAACTTTGCTAGAAAAAAATAATAAATATTTGAATAGAGGAAGGAAGCTCAAATTTGGAAAATGAATAGCTTACATTTGCTAATATAATAGAAATTATATAATCAGTAGTAATACAATAAGTACTTCGATATTATCGGGTTATATGTCGATAACTTGTTGCACAATAATAAAAGAGTGTCAGTTTGACAGTGGCAAACTGACACGATGTACAGGAAGTTTAAGACCTAAATGTTCGAAGTACGCATTGTTTTCGATTTGATTATTTTTTAAGTACATTTCAAAAATAGGAACAAATACATATTTTATTAACATCTCGATTTGCCTGTAATGATCTAAGTCAAAGTCGTCTCCATAAAAACAACATATTAGTTGACAAAAGTTGTTTATTGCATTGAAGGTACTCTAGTATAATTGATTTTGTATTATCAAAATTGTAAAAGATAATTTAACTAGATCCAGTCTTCTAATTGGTTGATATTAGAACGAAAAAAATAATCAGGAAAATACATTTGACGTTGAATTAAATTAATATATACTGTAGAAGATTAATCAGTTCTCTTTTGGAACATCTAACAATATAATCCATTTAATTTTAATTAGCGAATCTAATCTTATCATATATAAGACCATAGATGAATAGTGAGTGTAAGTACTCTATTGGACATTTAATTATTATTGTTATGAAAATGTCAAATTACTAATTATACGTTTGATAGTATAGGTACATATGTAGGATTATACTAACTATTAACAAAAATGAAAGAAAGAACTTTTTATTTATATACTAATATTCAGGCACACCCATGTGCAACTCTTTTGTTCTGAAAAGGACACTCTGTATATTTTCCTATACAGGGTGTCCCAGGAATAAGTGCTCAAAAAGCCCATAAAAGTAGCCAACGTGTTAACACGGTTTTTAAAATAATTATGAAAATCGGTTTACGTACTGTTGAATTAAAGATTAAAGTTTTACCTAAAAAACGCACTAGTCCACTGCTTTTTACTTTCCTGTTGTTCTATTTTTGTTAAAAGTATTGTTGATAACCATAGCAACATTACAAACATTTTGTAACTTTCGAAACAATTTCCAGCGTACATAAATCAAACAAGTAGAGACACTCACTGTCGGTTTCTTTGATGTCAAAATTCCGATTTGGATGACCTTGAACGGCTCCTGGGGGTACTTTCAGATAGTATTAACAGATGGCGCCACTACTTGATCACATCATGATTGGTAGTAGAGCCAGTAACTTGCTCTGATTGGTGGAACTTTATGCTGCCATCTGATAGTGAAGCTTAGAAATACCCCCCGAGTTACTGTCCCAGGCACTCTAGACAGGTTTCAACATTTGGCATGAGTGTCTCTACTTGTTTGATGTATGTACGCTGGAATTTCCTTATCTGCTATATCTTTCTGCAAGCCGGCTGGTTTGGGTCGGATAAAGAGGTTTTTAAATTAAATTACAAAATGCTGAGAATACAAGAAACAATTTTGGGGCAATTCTCACCTTGAGGATGCTGCAGCTTTTTTCGTGCATATATTTCTGGGACACCCTGTATATGAAATCAATACTGAAATATTTTATAGTAATACAGGATTATTCGTTTCGAGGTTTACGAAAACCATAAGCGACATAAAGTTGGTTAAATTGGGGCAAAGCTCCAGATTATTATTCTGAATAATTAAAAACAAAAATTAATTGGACCTAGCCCCCTTAGTTCTTGAGATATAAAGTGCCACATATCTTAGATTACTTAATTTAACTGCAAATGATGGCAATATTGACAAGAAATATTTTTGTTCAGCTTTCAAAATCTATCCGTAACATGCATACGAGGGCGGTTCTGTTATTTGTTAGTAGCGGGCTATGCATGTTAATAAAAACAAAAATGTAATCGTAAACGTGTAACTGCTGATTGGTGCAGGTATCGAAGCGACGTTTGTGTTACTCAAGTTTTCAAAAATTGTGTAGTGACTGCCGTGGCATTTATTACACTACGATAATACAACTCCACATATGACCGGAGGCACTTTAAATTTCTTACACGAATCTGGAATTCAACACACCACTCACTCTCCATACCGCCAGTAATTTTCTTTTGTTCCTAACGATTAAAAAAATACTGACGTGGTAAGAAATTTAGTGAAACAAATGTGGCTGATTCTGAACGTTAACGAATGCTGCATGACCCAAAAACGGAAATCTCTACTTGTTTCGAGAAGTGGTTTCAAGAATTAACAAATTAATGTATTATGGCTAAAGAGGAAGTTTGTAGAAGAACTAAGTTTTTTTCTTGAATATTTCCGTATCTTTTTTATAACTAAGAACTAAAAAATAGCCTTCGTAGGTGACCTCTTCGAAGCAAGTATTACAATATTGTATGTAATTTCTAACTTAAACAATAACGAGAGCAGGACATATCGCCATAGAGCTGTTTATTTGCAGTATCTACTAATCGAATGCAACTCGTATCAATCTATTATCAAAAATAGGTTCTGAATTGCTTTAACAAAGTTGATATAATAATTCAGATGCAATTCATCTTTAATAGCAAGCAATCCATTAGAAACAAATTATTCTAACTCACAGCCTACTTCTCAAAAACATAATTTTATTAATATAAGAAAGATTGGTTTTTGACGAATGTCTTGGAAGTGCTTTAAATTACGTATCCTATATTATACTTTGCGTACTCGCAGTTAAAACGAGGAAGTTCTCTCTAATAGCCTCACTAACAGAGTAACTTTTTTACCTACGTAAGCGCTTAAACAGTGTCTACATAAGAAATAAATACATGCTTTTATTGGTAGGTATTGTTAACTTTAGTTTTACTAAATTTGCCAGAATCTCAAATATCGCAACTCTGCGAGAGTATACTTGAAGGCCCGCCAACTAAGCTCAGTGAAAACGGGTGCGGTTTCTTATAAGAAGTTATTAACAAATATTATGAGCGCCAACAAGTCTACTTGCAACAAGTATACTCAGATAGGTCGAGAACTCAGAAATAAACATAAATCGCAGTTCGCAATCGTATAGTATCTGAAGTACAAAAGAGAGCAATAAAGTAATCAGAAAATTAATATCATAAGCAGTGCATTACATTTACTTAACACACGTTGCATAAAACAGCCACTACAATAGGTTCAAAGAGCATTTTTTAGGTGAGAGCTGTTCCAAATAATATTGTGATACTAGCAGTTAATCACACAACAATGAGCAATTAAAGGCTAAACACATAGGTATAAACTACAAGCATTTATACTCTAATTCACTCTTCGCCAACAGTTGAATGCTCGTAGGGAAGATATCATCAAACCAATTTAGAATTGGCTAAATCCTGAAGGGAATTCAACTAGGTACGTTGGGTTGAATAGCACTACACGAAAGTCAGAACTCTACGCTAGGAAGCTATAATTCTACAACTCTGATGGGTATGCGACGACGCAGTTCACTAGGTCGTAAGTACTTATCTGAGAGGCCAAACGTTTGCAGCGGATGGGTAAATAACCTCCAAATGGGCTCTCAAAGCTATGCTGGCAGAAGGTTGAGATTGTTTGCAGAAATCACCAGGTTGCAAGCGAAATACGGCAGTAAAGCGGCTCGCTTAGGCAATGTAAGTCACGGTCAAATGAGGTCCTTAAGATGGAGAGAATTCACACCTCTCAGGACAGGCTGTATCGGTTAATTTTAGAATCGCCTGTAAAAGCTAGGAACGCCGTATGCAATCAGCTAAATACAAAATTTTATTAAAGCCAAAATGAACTAAACACTCACCCTGTAATACAGTATTTTATGGCTAGGAAGGCTAACAACTTGATCCGACTAATCGACATGGACACAAAAATACGTCCGAAATACATGCTCCAGGCCCAGAATCTGTAGCAAAGCGAGACCTCTACAAAGAATTTCTGCAAATACAAGGAGCTAACGGGCTAAATCCGGAGCACGAAAATTACATACAAGTTACCAAGCTGAGGCCACGCTAGGAAAAGGACGCTATTTGAGTTGCGACAAGTCGTTTAGTGTCTCGATAAATGAAACAAAAGACGCCTGCAGTATAAGATAAACGTCCCTAACGCACAGACTAAATGCGCAAGCGCTGTCAGAAAACTCAGCTAATGTTTGCCAGTATAGCAGATAACCACTATCTGTGCTTATTGTAAACGGCGACTGAAGAACCGTTCACAACAAGATAAATTCTAACGCTAAGTACGCTTTTGGCACGTAACAGTATATGACATACATAGACGTTTGATGTTCTTTACCAAAACGTAAAATTATTAGAATTAAATAATGGTAGTAATTTTCTTAATGAATATTAATAATAAATAAACCACTTATGATTTTAGAGTCATCGTGTAATTCTGTATTAGTGCATTACTGCGCTTTAACATCGTTAAGAATGGTTTCAGTTTAGAATTTAAGTAAAAATCAATAAGGACCTATGTAGAAACATTTTGATATTAAAATTATTGTGATTATTTAAATCACCCCTCTCCATATTAACTATTAGCCAGTTCTAATTTAGTAGTTTAGTTATTTTCACAATTCCGATATTTTTTTTCTTCTTGTCAAATTTATTTCACTTTCTAAAATGTAACATTTACACATACTTCCTATTTTGTGTGTCAAAATAATGCATATTCACACTGACATCGAAACAACTAGATAGCCTGCAACTTGATTTACATGAAATATAATTTAAGACCTCCTCAATTGCACCGTTAAACCATCCTAACCTAGTCAAGAGGATCTTGTTATAATTTATTAATTACTAAGAAATGTCAGTTTTGTTTGTTGAATAGTCCTTTAAATACCACTTGTGGCCGACGAATTACATAGATTTTTGTCAAAGTGCTTATTGCTTTTAATAACATCGCAGCAATAAATAATTTGCTAAAAATTTTCGGCAATTATAATATATGTCTTTATTTACAACAAACCCCGAAATTCACACAGTGTAACACAAAAATGCATGTTGTAAATGGGTGAAGTTCAGTTTGGAGAGGAAGCTCCTCCACTGCTCTTACAATTCGTGGGCCACTGCCGTATTAGATATGACTAGCAACCAGTGAGACAAATGTCTCATTTAATAAAACAAAAAAGACCGGTTTTCAAATAGAACGCGTATTAAATAAAAACAATAATATTTTTTAAAATATTTTATTTTCTCGAAAACCGGAAGTGTCACGTGACTGAAATTCGGTTCCGGACCTGACATGACCATTCCAAATATATAACTTTAATAACTTTTTTCTCTATCTCTTACGGTTTGGCTGCTGAAACAGCTTCCCGGACGGACCAGCGTCCCGGACAAGTCTATTGTATATATGGATTATTTTGTTTATATCTATAACCATGCGTAATTACCATGGGTTCTGTCAGTTTAATAGTGATAACAATTCAAACGTCAAATTTTAACTGTTGATTAATTTATGGAATATTTTCTATAATATAAAACTTGAAACTATATTAAGTTTTGGTAAATAGGAGTTGAAACATCAGTTTTGTATATAGTTATGCAATAACGAAGATGTTGTCTATAAAAGTATTTACAGTCATGAAAACTCTGTGTACATTATTTTACATAAAGTTTGGCAATGACAGTTTTCCCAATTTATCTGTGTAAAATAACATTGTTGTGTCTAAACAATGTTTACATTTCAGGTTATGGTTTCTAAATTCATTTAGGTTAGAAAACGTGACAAAACACACTATGCCATATTTAAGCAGAATAGAAAATAGAACCTTAATAATTGTTACCAGTTTCAGGATAGTAAGCCTTTGTTCACATATACAAAAGTAGGCTGGTAACTAAGTCATAACTGTATCTGTACGGTAATAGCGCTTTACCGTACATGGCACCATTGCCATACTGCAACTGATAAACTATTGAACATACCACGGATTTTATCTCTCAGTCAGTGTCGTCTGTTCTATCTTTGTAACAGACTATTTAATTTGTTAACTTGTTCTATAAAAAACAAACTCATTTCCATGTACAAAGAACAGATTACAAATTGGATCTTTGGTAATATGAATTATATTAGTGGTTGTGTTACTTGCCTGTAATTTGTCTTTGAAAAGCACTACATGTTCAATTAAACTAATTATTATTATTTTGGTATAATTGCTAAATTACATTTTGTCACCTACATTATTTATTTATTTCGTACTCAGCCAACAGCCGTTAGGCCAATCATAGGCGTCCCTGTACATTATATTTGAATAAATGCAGCTATTTTATGATGTGAAGTGTTAACATTTTTATGTAAAATAAATTATTATTATAATAAAATTCGCAGTAGTTTTATCTATTCCCGGTTTAAAGCATAAATAAACATGATTTTATTATTTTAAGGTGTTCATTCTGTATATTTTGACAGAAAGTATATTCGGTTTCGAGCCAGCTAGACATATAATTAGCATGCAAAAGATTCTCTTCCTCTAGCGAATAGTTTTTGTGGTATATCGCCAACAGCCAGACAAGCAGACCGACAGACGCACAGATGGACAGACAGACAGGCGGAACTGAGAAAACATGTTCTTCGTCACCTGAAAAAAAAATCGGAGGGTGATTTTTCACGATTACAATACTTGTTACGGTGTAAAATCGCCTTTATATTCATATTTCGCTGGTCGCGTTATTTCCTCACCTGGATGATTTTGGGTTTGGGCGTGAGTTTGGTGTTTGTGCGTTTCGAGGCTCTTTGTCTTTCCGCTTCAAGCCGTAATATAGTACTGATCGCTGCGATCCGTCGTTTCATAGAGCTTTGGGTGGTTTGGCTTATCGTCTTATGTTTGAGTTGAAGATGGCATATTGGTCCACGCCGGCAGGAGGATTTTAGCAGGTGTAGCAACTGTGGCGAGTTTGAGCTAGAATACGGCATTTCTTTGGCCCACATGGGGTGACTCTTTGCATCTTCTCTTCATATTGAGGTTTGTGCGGATTTGCTCTAATTTGCGCTATTGGCTTGCAGCCATTGGTATTGGGTCAAAAGCATGTGGTCAGTTTTCGATTGAATGCATTTCATGTGATCGCTTGAGAGCTCTTTATGTGCCAGCGACTCCATTATGTCAATGTGACTTTAGCTCAGTAGGTATGCATTTTGTGCAGCTGATTATGTCTAGAGCTGAATTTCTTTCCTGGAATAAATAATAATCCGTAGAGGAAGCTGCGGGGAAAGGTTTCAACTTTGCAAGTTAACCATTACTTAATTGTGATTGTGACTTTTTGAGTGCAATGCTGATTTCGACTCGAGTGGTGCTCTTCGGGCTCCCGGTATGTTACTTTGAATTTCGGCGTCAAGACATTTCTGAGCTAAGGTATGTGAATTGCTAGCAAATTGGATAGGATCCCTTCAGAATCCCCTGGACGTTATCGTTGCTTCTGTGTTTAATTTTTGAACGTTAACCTCTCGTTTTTGCTTTTCGTATGTCATGTTCTTATGCACGCATCCGTGAGTTCGCCCCTCGCAGAGGTTAAGTTGTGTAAGTTATATGATATTAAACCTTTTAGAATCGTATTTCAACTCTTAACCTTGTTATACACAAATATTTGTTGATTAGGCGAATTCTGTTTGTAATTTTACATTTGATCATTAATTGTATGTACGAATCTGTGATTCTGCCTTAAAGGCGGATTTGTGATATCGATGGTAGTACCTTTATTTTAGCGTGTTGTTTATTGGGTGCACCCGGAGTATGCTTTAGGAATTACACGGAAGTGGTTCCCTGTACTGCATTTTATGCATTGTTATTCTATATGAATATAATACACTGTTATCATGCACCTATCTTATTTTGTTACTGCGACCCCCTTATCTCGAATTATCTGACGATTGACTGCAACTTTAGAGTTTATAAGTTCTCGTTTCTAACTGAGCACATTTATTGTAAGTGAACTCGTTGGCGCCCTAAGTATTTATTTGTATTTTGTAAATAACTGCATAGCGTCTCCACTGTTTAGTTAGCCGGCTCCTTAAATATGTCCATGTGTCCCGTCGTAATTTAAAAGCAGATTATACAAGTGCAAAATTTGATATCATACTTCCTTCCTCTTTTAGATGAGGAAAGTAAAAAAGTAAAACAAAGACATCTGACATTTCTTCAGATCTTCACGTTTCAGGTTTCTTAGATGACGAGAAACATGTTTTTTCAATTTCGTCTGTCTGTTCGTCTGTAGGTTCGTCTGTCTGTTCATTTGTTGTCTGTTGGTTCCACTGTCTGTTCGTCTGCTTGCTGGCAATATAGCTCCAACACTAGTTGTTGGAGGAAGACGATATTTCTCATGCGGATTATATGTCTACCTGGATCTAAACTGAATATACATTCTGTCCAATATATACAGGGTGAGCACCTTAAATGAATAAAATATTTATGCAGGAATACACGAAAGCAATAATTTTCATTAGCTCACATTTTTAAACTTGGTGAAAATGGTACCATACAGATACAGACTGAAGATCGTAAAAGCTACAGAAAATATCTCTGCAGAGCGCAGCCAGCGCAACGGAAAGGTGTGGCGATCTCCGCGTATCGCATTCGTTGTAAGGGACCGTGATCTGCAGCGATGGCCGCAGAGCTCATCTAGCGAGGACGAAAAGCTCAGCGATCGCCGCACACGGCAGACAGCATGTGCAGCGGTCGATGAGCGCAGCATTTGCTTTTTACAGTTTTTAATTCCCTTACCTAAATCAAACAAAATATTGTAATCGTGAAAGATCACCTTTCGAGATTATATTTCTTTCGTCTTTTTCCGCTTCGGGATTTCTTCTTGAAAGATACAAATTTGAGTATAACGAACAATTAAGGAATGAACTAAATTAGTATGTGGAGTCAACAAAATTAACACTATTTTGACATGTAAAGAAGCTCTATAATAATTATTAGTACAAGACAATGTTTAAGACTTTCGCAATAAAGCAAAATTTTATATTTTCAAACGGTACGATCTTGGATAAGATTTCCCAGAGCTCTATTTCATAGTTTAAATTATCTTTATAATTTTGTCCAAAATACTTGACACTGTAAGTAACCTTACTAGGGTGGATTATGAGAATACCTTAACAACTCACAAGTTTAAAAGGACTCCACCTTATGCTGGAACGATTTCGGAGGTAAAGTGTGGTTATGTTACTTATGCGCAATAAACTGTAATTGTGAGAGTTATAACAACTAGAATTGTGTGAAATTAATTAATTAATTAGATTTATAATATTTTATTTGTTATTTCTTAGGTGTCACGAATACGTGAAATTATATAGTTTTTAGTTTAATTGCTTACGAAGTTCGACAGATTCCTAACGTTTGTTTGTGATGCAGTTGAATTGAGGCCGATTGAGCTGAAATTGTGGAAGGGTATACTTTCCTAAACAGCAATCATATTCCTTAGGTTTTGTGCTGTGTCAACTGAACTTATCAAGCACCCTCCAACGTGTAATGCAATTAAACTTTATAAGATTATAAAACAAAAATGATGCTATTAGATACAAATGTGGGCGTCGAAACGATTTTAATATTTATTTAGGCCTATAAAGTGGCTAAACGTTATAAGTAGTAAAATATAGATTGTTGTCATCTATCAAACTTAAAGAGTTCCATTCAGAATGGCTCAAAACGTGTGAAATAGGGTAAAATAGTGTTAGGTACGTAAATATTAAAATAAGAGCTAATAATAATTAAACAATTCCACAATTAAGAAATTAATTTACGGAATTGGATCATGCGACGTGTTTAAAAGATCCTTCCGAAATAACCGTTTCAGTGGTGTTAATTTTAGATAAATCTGTTTAGTTAATTTGGGAAATAAGTTTTTACTGTATAATTTAGTATCAATTCTAGTGGTAGGACAATTTAGCAGCCAATAGAATTAATGCGATAGCATTTGTTGTAAAAGAAATTGTAGTTCGCAGAGCTGAGTCTCTTCTCTCTTTTTCTATATTTTGCCAGTGTGAGATAACATGCTGATTTATGATTTCGGACGCTTTTACGGCCATTGTCATTAAGTAACAAACCGCTTCCGGGATTGGACCGTGCCATTATTGAGGTCAAAGAACCCTACTTTCGTAAGGCGTTTCATCAAGAGGCAAAGCAAAAGAGCCGGTAACTCAACGTGTAAACTACGCCAGAGGCGAAACTTTTCTAACGATCCGAAGAAGAACGGCGCCTTTCTCCTTCCGATCGTTAATTAATATACCTATATTTTTATTTTTAACAAACTCTATAAGTGTCAACAATATAGAAATAAGCTTCTTCTTCCACTTAATTTAGGACGTATTGCACTCTTGGCGTATGGTTTGGTTTCTAATTTGGTCTCGTAGGGTCACGCCACGTATTGCTCTTAACGTCGTCATTTCCGCTGTTCTCATTATTTGTTTGGTTTTGGAAGTGTCCGCGAGACTTTCAGCAGGGTATGTTAAAATTGGACGTACACAGGTTTTGTAGATTCTAACTTTACCGTCGACGGTCATGTGTTTATTGCGCCATATTACGTCATTGAGGTAGCCTGAGACTGCAATAGCTTTGTTTGCTTGTATTCGTGCTTCCTGGTTAGCGTTTTTGTTACTGGTTATCTCGACTCCTAAATATTTTAAACTCATGACTTGCTCGATAACCTTGTCATCAATAGCTAGTTTGCATCGAATAGGATCTTTGGAAATTGTCATAGACTTTGTTTTCTCCATGGATATTTTCATGTTAAATTTCTCAGCTGTTACTTTGAATCTGAATAGTAAACGCTGTAGATCATCTTCGTTTTCTGCTGCGATGAAAGCGTCGTCAGCATAGTACAGTATTCTTATCTTCTGGTTTCCTATTTTATATCCAGCTTCCATTGCGTTAACGCTTTTGATAATCTCATCCATAATTAGATTGAAAAGTTTGGGACTAAGACTGTCTCCTTGTCGTATGCCTGCCGCTATTGGCATTTCTTCTGTCAGAGTGTTGTTTATTCGTATTCTTGTTTTATTACTAGTATTCAATTGTTTTATTACTTGTAGGATGTTAGGGTCGATATTATTTTCGGGTAAAATTTTTAGCACGTCAGAGAGAAGTATTCTCTCAAACGTCCGTGTCAGGTCGATAAAACAAAGGAATAGTGGTTTGTTAAATTCTATTGACTTTTCCACTAATTGTCGTAATATAAATATAGCGTCGGTGGTGGACCTGTTCTGTCGAAAACCCCTATTGTTCATCTGTCATTTTTATCTCATGTGTTAATTTATCCGCCAAAAACCTTCGTCATTACTTTCGATACATTGTTTAGGAGACTTATCCCTCTGTAGTTTTCCGGGTTTTTCTTACAGCCTCTTTTGAGTATATGGATGGTTATGCTTGTTCTCCATTCTTCGGGTATAGTTCCGATTTCAATAATTTTCTTAAATAGTATTGTTAGTTCACTAATTAATGCTTTACCCCGTATTTAATTAATTCGTTACTAATTAGGTCCGGCCCTGCAGATTTTCTGTTTTTAATTTTTGATATTGAGGTTTCTACATCTTTTCGTGTAATTTCAATAATGTTATTGTCCGGTAAATTTTCGGTTTCTTCATCTTCTTGCTCTTCGGCAAGTCCATCTGAATTTGATTCGTACGGTATCTTAAAATAGGATATCCATTCGTTGTTTGGTATGGTACTCGTTTGTATGTATTCATTTATTGACTTCTTTCGGTTTCGCAACATGTTCCAGACTTTCTTTTGGCCTCCGTAAAGGTCACGTTCCATATCTATTGTAAAGTTAGCCCAATATTCTTTTTTCAGTGTATTTATTTGGAAGTTTACTCTATTTCTTATTATTTTGTACCGTTCATACTCTTCCGGTGTTTTGTTTGTTTTGTATGTAATATATGCCGATCGTTTTTCTTGAGCCAATGTTTTGACGTCATCGGTCAACCAGGGTGTGTTCTTTTGTTTACCGTTAATAATGTTAACTTTCCTGGTTCCTAGTGCCTCTGTAGCGCTCATTACTATGTGTAGTCTTAGTTTTTCCCATGCTTCGTCGGTAGTGTTAGGTATGCAGTTAAGATTGATTTTTTCTGTTAACCGTTGTGAGTATAAATATTTAGTACTCTCATTCGTTAATAATTCAATGTTGAATTTTGTTATGTATTCTGGTGGTTTTTGTTTTGTATTTCTACGTTAGTTCTAAATCTACATAGAAGGAGATTATGATCGGTGCCTACATTTGCCGAGTTCAGAGTTCTTACATCCAAGATCTGCTTAGGGTGGATGTTTCTATTTGTGATTATGTAATCAATAACAGAATTTTGTCTCCGGGAATTAGACCATGTATATTTGTATTTCATTTCATGTTCGTAAAATGTATTATTGATGCGCATCTCATTTTGGGCGCATAATGCTATTAGTTTCTCTCCGTTATCATTTACAACGTCTTCATTGAATCTTTGCATTACTCCCGGTATACTGCCATTGCCAATCCTTGCGTTTAGGTCACCCATGACAAATATTTTTTCACTAGTGAATCATATTAGCACTCGACTCACGGTAAAAAAAAAGAAAACGGTCTGCTCAAAGTACCAATAAATAAGAAATAAGCCTGATATATTATTTAAAAAATTCTCTTTTATTTGGTGAGTTGAATGTAGCCAAGAACTACTTTAAACAAATTACAGGTACACACACGAAAAAAGGGATTATTTATTGTTAATATGTTACGTATTTTAGCTTAGTTACACAACACATGGAACACTATGAATTCCGTTTATTACTATCCTATGCTCCACGGTTTATAACAGTGAAATGCGTTGCAGGACGACACTTATCCTTTTCGCCACAACATTAATGCGAAGTGTTTGGCTAAACGTAATATCGATCATTCTAGGGCAATCTAAACCAGAGACAATCTCTTGCCGTACATGACCTGTAAATATTTACGTAGTGTAATGTTTAACTAGTCAATTTAAACATTCGCTGGTAAATGATCCGTAATTACAACAGACGTATATTTGATGATCGTGAGTTTGTAACACGCTTCCTCGTTTTAGAAACCACAAATTAATTGACTTCCAGCTTGCGAGTGCCACAGAAAGACTAACAAAAACAAATATCCGTATCTAATAAAACAGATAAAAGTTTTACTCTGCGAAATGGGTTTAAAGTGTCAACACCTTTTATGCAAAAGGAATTGGCAATTAAGTTTATTTATTTTCTTCAGATTACTTTGGTTTAGATGTTATATTTTCATCGACAATTAACGTTTAAATATGCAGAATACATCATGGTTTGAGATGAAGCCATTGCACGTTGCTAAGCATTTATAGAACAGCTTTGTTAGATATTTTCGCTATTTAATTAAAATCGTAAGAAAGATTGATAAATGTTGATCATTTGTACATTTGTAGTCTCCAAGTATTGTTATAACATATGCATTACATGTTATTATAACACATAATTCATAATTTGCAACATTACTTACAATGTAGCCTTTTGTGTTTTTAATACTTTAATACGATTTAGTCATCTTATATACATTTATGGTTTTCTTTCTTTTTATTAAGTGCCAGATTTTCTCTGCCAATAAAACTTGAATTTGTATATTTTTCTCCTAGTGTGCTGTTCTTCTTAGCTGCTTGGTGAATATTGTTGTCCGATTATTGCAATTATCTAGAATTTTATGTAGTTTTTTCTGGTTTAAGTATTCTGATTATTTTTTGTAACAGCGTATCTAACGGGTGTTCATAAACAGTCGTCATCCCAGTTGCTTTGAAAAACAAAATGTTATATCTTTGATTAGTTCGTGCAACACAATGAAACGTCATTGAGTACTGTCATAACGCAGTTTTTCTCAGTTATAATAGACATACGTTTTTGAAGTCAAAACCTACTGGGATGACGACTGTTTATGAACACCCGTTAGATTATATCTAAGAAATTTTACAAGTTGACCGTCTTCATGTTCTTGAGGTTGAACATTTTTGTTTGTATCTTGCTATGGTAGTATGAATATTTTGGATATTAGTAGAAAACTAGCAGTCCAGTGAGACTAATAAAACAAAAAAGACCGTTTTGCAAATAGAACGCGTATTCACCACACGTACGTATATGACGTCATTGTTGGTAGCAAACTACCAGTCGCATTCGCCTTGATAAAATTTGCCTAGAATCTAACTTAAAAAGTTAGGATTAGGATATAATTAAGATAATAATTAGTGTTAGAGACTGAAATTCGGTTCCTGACCTGACATGACCATTCCAAACATATAACTTTAATAACTTTTTTCTCTATCTCTTACGGTTTGGCTGCTGAAACAGCGTCCCGGACGGAGAAGTCTATTATATATATATATATGGATTTATGGAAAAGTACGCTTGCTGTTGCTTCCGTATGTATCAAAAATATTAATGGACGTAGACCATATACCATGCGTACAAATGTCGCAACACTAAAATTAAAAATAATTGGCTGTTTAAATTCTACCGCGATATCAGGATTCAGTGTCGGCCTGCCTTATCTTTGCAGACTCAGTTTTCTGCCGATTAGATTAAGAATTGCAGCATGAGAATTGTCTACTTCGCACCTAATATACTCTAATTAGTTTAGTTCTACTTGTAACCTACATGAAGCAACTCCTGTAGTTTTATTATAAGCTTCTACAGTTTAAATAAAAAGTTTTTAAAAATTGTTTCGGCCTTTTGCGACACGAAACTCGCGCAGTCGGTAGGATACACAAAGGGCAATAAGCATTTTTCAAAAATTGAAAATTAAAGTGCACCTTGGCTCTTTAGCCTTTAATGTGTATCTTGAAAATCTACCACCCCATTGTTGGCATCGAGGTCCAGGTCTCCACACGGAACACACGTCGGCCACCGGATTCCTGCGAAGTAGAGCCACAACCTCAGGACCAACCCTTGCTGATCTTTGCGTGGGACAGCCATCGCCCCGTAGAAGCATCGCTGGTTCCTGTCTCAGCCTATTGGAGGCATCTGATCATTGTGATCAACGGACTACCGAAGTCACCCCAGCATGCTAATGTAAGCAGTTTAAATTGTTTTAAAGTGAAATTTAAACCAACTATTTAAAAGTAATACTAACTTAATATTAAGTCATAGTTTATAAGTGCATTTGATTGCCGAATTAAATCAACGATCTCGATATCGATAGACGATATGATTCATTGGTTTGTTTCGTAATCAATTATTGCAATTTAGACATTAAGATCAGGCAAAGCGCGGTAAGACAGCCCACTCAGAGTAAACGCTAGGTTTACTTAACACCTGAGTATGCTCACGCTTTGTGAGTAGGAACCCTGATTTAGGCCCCTACTAACACCTAAAAAACATCCACATAAACTAAAGTGCGAATAACTTAATGAATATAGAAAACATCAATCAACAACTTCTAGACGAGTTAAATTTTATTGCACAAGAAATTCGAATTCCAAACATGGCACTATTCCCTCCAGGATTTAGTGTTCATATGATTTCGGACATACCGACATACGATGGCAACCCCGCCACTCTTTCGGAGTTTATTAGATCAGCGGAACTCATAACAAGTCAATTTTTGGTGGCACAACAGCCCGAAGCTACGTAAATAAATTTATAATTTCATCTATTAGGAACAAACTTACGGGAAATGCACAGGAAGTAATCATTGGTTACGATTTTATTAGTTGGGATGATTTAAAAGCAGTACTAGTAGATAATGTTGGCGACCAAAGGAGTGAGTTAAATCTAACAATTGATATGTCTAAAATGCGACAAAACCCTAAAGAATCTCCCATAGATTTTTATAACAGGGTGCGAACCCTACTTGCAATTTTTAATTCAAAGATTTATTTAGGACCGGGAGCGGAAGCAATAAAAGATCACAAATTAGAAACAGCTAAGGCATTAGCTTTAAGAGCTTTCCTTTCTGGTATTCATGAACCATTTGGAACCTTGTTAAGAGCTAGGAACCCTCTCAGGTTAGAAAACGCTATTAAAATAGTTCGTGAAGAAATTGACATCTGCTACTCTAACAGTAGAGCACTTAATTCCACTCAAAATTTAAATCAAAAACCAAATCACAAGCTTTATACACCTAACACTTATTTCCCGCAAAATTCAACCCCCTACCCTAACTTTCAACAGCAACGAAATCCTTATAACGGATTCCCACAACAAAATTTTAATAATTTCCAAAGTCTGAATCCCAATTTCAACAGACCTTCACAATTTCAACAGCGACCCAATCCCAATCAACAGCCAGCTCAATTTTCGGGATATAAAAGGCCATATGGACAACCCGGGCAAAATGTATTTGCCCCACAAAAAGGTTTCAAGCCAAGCAATCCCCCCGAACCAATGCAGCTTGGCACTATAAGCAAAAGGTTACCTCAGAATCAAGGTCCTAATCCGAATAAACGTCTTAACAACCAATCTTCTGTACCTTACATCCGACAGTCGAATCAGCCCCCTAACTTTCATTTCGAAGAACTACACCACTTAGAATCTCATGAGGAAAGCGAATAGGAAAATTTTGAAAATGACGAATATTGCAACGACCAGTATAGCCCCGAATTTGACTATTCAGAAAACTACCCAGAACATGACACAGAAGAAGACAGACTTGACGAAGCTGCAAATTTTCAATAAAAGCCTCGGAAACCCTAATAGACACATTTAATTTCAATTTCCCTAAATCAAACTTGCCGTATGTTATTATTCCTGGTACTCAAGATAAACTTTTATTAGACACAGGTAGCAGTAAAACTATCTTATCACCAAAATTTGTAGAAAAGCATTTCCCAAATTCAGTAATTAATTATAATGGTACATCATATCATGATAAAGTAGCCGACGTCCCAATTAACTCCCTTTTCAAGGAACCCGGAACACATTTGTGTTATTTGTTCGACTTCAACCCGAACTACGTAGGAATTATAGGTGCAGATCTTTTGGCCGATCTTAACGGAGCAATAGACTTCAAATGGATGCACGTCTAAACAGATAGTACTATCATACCATTCTACTATAACTCTTTTATGCTACGCCAAGAACAGCAACATAGGAACGAATGAAATTTTACCAGAATAAAGCCTCACCTGGCATCTAAACGACTAACCCTGGCACCCAGATCAGAAACTCAAATCATTTTACCCACTGTCAATAAAAACGGCACATATTTATGCGACAAAATAAATTTCAATCAATTTTGTCAAACGCTTCGAGCCATCGTAAAAGCGCACAACAATTATTTTCATACCGCTGCTATAAATACTTCAGCTGAGATTTTTACATTTGAAATCTATCAATCCCTAATTTTAGATGAGCTTTCAAAACCCGATGATACACATGATGTCCAAATTAATAACGTCGAACTAACGTCACAATCCCGCAACCAAATATTAAATGAAAACCTGCGTAACATCAATACGTCACATCTAAATCACGAAGAGGCCCAAGCCCTTAAAAATCTCTGTTACCAATTTTTCACTCCCTTAAATTGCCCCTCACATTCACGAACCTAACAAAACACCATATTAGAACCAAAACTAACATACCAATTTATTCAAAAAATTTCCGCTACCCTCAAGTCTATCGAGATGAAGTCAAAACTCAAATTAATCAAATGTTAAAGGATAACATAATTGAACACTCTGAGAGCCCTTACAACGCCCCTATTTGGATTGTTCCAAAAAAATGGATAACTCCGGAAAACAAAAATACAGGATTGTCAAAGATTATCGAAAACTCAATGCAACGACTATCGAAGACAAATATCCACTGCCGCTTATAGAAACGGTTTTGGATAACCTTGGTAGAGCGGAATACTTTTCCACCCTCGACCTGGCTTTTGGTTTTCACCAGATATAAATCGTGGAAGAGGACAGAGAAAAAACTGCTTTTTCAACAGAGGCGGGCCATTTTCAATTCAAACGAATGCCGTTTGGATTGAAAAATGCTTAGGCTTTCTTCCAACGTTTGATTAATCAGGCATTAATCGGTTTAACACCCACTCAGTGTACTTAGACGATATAATTATTTATTCTGTCTCCCTACAAGAACATCTTGCAAAGTTGAAACACGTCTTTGAGAGATGTCGAAAAGCGAATCTAAAACTACAACTAGACAAATCCGAATTTCTGAAACCATCAATAGCATACTTAGGACACATTCTCACTGAGGATGGTATCAAACCAAATCCTGAAAAAGTTAAACCCATTACTAAATTTCCTTTACCAAAGACGAGGACAGAGATTAAATCCTTCCTCGGCCTCTTAGGTTACTACCGAAAATTTATAAAAAACTATGCCAAGATAACCAAATTCTTAACCACCTGTTTGAAAAAAGATGCTAAAATTATTCACGACCAAAATTTCATTAAGCAGTTTGAGCATTTAAAAATTTTATAAACGAATCAACCAATATTGGTATACCCAGATTTTAACAAACACTTGGAACTAACTACAGATGCTAGTAAGTTTGCAATAGGCGCAGTGCATTCTCAGCAGGGCAAACCTATAAGCTATGCATCTCGTACTTTAAATTCAGCTGAAATTAATTATCCGACTATAGAAAGAGAACTTCTTGCCATCGTCTGGGCATGCAAACACTTCAGACCCTACCTATACAGAGTAAACTTTATTATCTATACAGACCATCGACCTCTGATATGGTTACGTAATATTAAGGAACTCAACTCCAAACTGACCCGCTGGAGCATCAAGCTCGAGGAATTCAACTTCACCATAAAATATTTGCCCGGCAAGACGAATAAAGTAGCCGATGCTCTTTCTAGAGTAACTATAAACCCCCTATCTGTCGATAGACTTAATACACCCGAACCCACTTTTGACGATAATGCTAGTATCATAGCAAATAGACCAGATCCACCTGACCTATTCGACTTTACGATACCAATAATTAACCCACCTTCGAAACCAAAAATTAAAATTATGTCAGACATAATAATTAACAAAAAGAAAGACGAGAAACCAACACCTGCAGCTGGTGCCGTAAATAATGACAATGACAACCATTCTGTAATGGATGCGATACATTCACAACAATCTTCCACACCCGTGATTGACATCGCAGAATTACCTTTACAAAGGTATAAAAACCAAATAAAATTTATAAACGCCGTAATCCCTAAACCCATGCAAATATATAGCTTTGACGGTTATTCCCATATAACCGTTATTATCAACAACCAAAACTATAAAGAAAAAATTATGCAATTGCTTATCGAACATTGTTCACCCAAACTACACTACTATAGCATATTCCAAAACGAAGAAATATTTGAGAAATTTTCGAAATTCATTTCAGAAAATCTTAATGCTAACTCTCCGAAATTCCATAAATGTATTAAACAAGTGACTTATGTCACAAACCCAGATCATAGAAAACAATATATTGCCGATTACCATTTCGGTGACACCAACCACAGAGGGATCAACGAGACAATTGAGCACCTTCAAAGATCATACTATTGGAAAGGAATGACTAAAGAAATCGATACATTTATCAAGAATTGTGATACATGTAAAAGAGAAAAATATAATCGCAACCCCAATAAATTACCTTTTCAATTTACTCCCACATATGATAAACCCTTCCAATGTCTTAACATAGACATCTTTCACATCAATAACACCCAATATCTTACAATTATCGATAATTTCAGTAAGTTCACCCAAGCTTACTTATTAGAATCACGTAACGGAATCGACATAATAAACGCCCTGTTTAAATATTTTTCAAATTATGCTATAACCAAGAAGATTATTGCCGATAATGAATTCGATACTGCTATTATTAAAGAGTTTCTAAAATTACACAAAATCGATCTGCATATAACTACTCCGTTGCACCATGAATCTAATTCACCCGTGGAACGAATACATTCTACACTAATTGAACATTTTAGACTTTTCAAAGATACGCCTGATTCGGAAAAAATGCCCCACTGTATTCTGGCGTACAACAATTCAATACACTCGAATTTAAAATATACCCCACGAGAAATTTTGTTCGGACACAGATAATAGAGACCCCTATGACCTATGCACCGATACTTTTTATGAAAACTATTTGAACGATCACAAAAACCGAATGACCCATCTTTATAACGAATTAAAAGACAAGCAAATTCTAACTAAACAAAAACGTAATGAAAATCTTAATAAAAAGAAACACCTAACCGTTTTCAAATTTGATCAAAAAGTTTTTCTAAAACAAGACAAGAGAAACAAAAAATTAGCCAAATTCAAAGGACCCTTTAAAATCATCAAAATACTGGACAATCACATCTACACTGTACAAGACGAACATACGAAACAAGTACTCAACAGACACGCAAACGAAATACTACCTATTAAAGAAAATAAACCTGTTGCAGATACATCATTACCTGGTCCCTCTTCTTAACTTCAACCCTTGGCGACGTTACGATTACCGACCTCTCCGAAAACCCTGGAATTTACCCTAACGTACTTGGACAAACCCTCATCAAAGAAAGTGCATGGACTATTATTAAAAACACCTACTATGACGATGACGTTAATACTTATATCGCTTTACGCCGAAATATTTTATCGCTTATAGCTACATTATAATTAATAATGGTGAGGCACTAACACCCCATGAAGGAGCTTGGCCTGCAAGCTACATTAGAAGACAAAAATTATATTTTAGAGCATAGGACCTTTAAGGTCATAACAGATGAAACGCTTAACCATAATAACCAATTACTGTTGCTTAAATCCTATATTGATAAGATAGATAGACCATTAGATCAAATATTCCCCGACACTAAAATTCTTAGTAAAAGAGGTCTTGTAGACGGTCTTGAAACCATGTTTAAATTTTTAACAGGCAATCTCGACGCTGAAGATGGTCGAAAATATGAAATGCCAATTTCAAAATTACAAGAGTCCGCCGACATCAATGCTAAAATTCTAAGCAAACACGCACATATTCTTAACGATACTCTAACAGACATACAGACCCTAAAACTAAATCAAGAATTATTGTTAAACAATATAAACAAAACTATCTTTCAAAACAACGAATTACTACGAACCATTGGGGGCATTTCCACTCGAAACCTATTAAACGAAGCCCTATTTTCTTTGCAACTTTTCTTTAATGCTTGGAGTGAAATGGAAAACGCTCTAACATTTGCCTATTCACAGCAGATGCACATGTCGCTATTAGACAACAAAGATTTAATCAGCAATTTGAAATCGATTCACACCTTCCTTCATAAAAACCAGGGTAACTCCCTGGATCTCCCGTACCCTATCAACTTACAGAATATACATTTATACGAAAGCATTATGGTTACCAAGGCTTATTAGATAAAAAATAGAATAACCTTTATTTTCGAAATACCACTAATACCCAAAAATCAAAATTACCGAATTGATACCTTTTCCAGTTTACATTAATCCTAGTCGTTATCGCATGATTCTACCAACGTATAACACAATTTTGTTTGGTAATATCGACTCAATACCTATTGAGCCGTACCATTGCAAACCTACCAATCCCGGTAACTACTTTTGTAATCAAAGAAACCACTTTCGATTGCCTAATTCAAAACTGTGCGAAACTCAATTACTATCCTTTGCAACTAATCATACCTGTCAACCGTATACGTTCGATTTATTAAATCCAAAAATTACACAAAAAGACTCTTCTTCATGGCTAATAACAACTCCAAACAGATTACTGGTTAACGTCAAATGCTCCGATCAAAAAATTATAAGAAATACATTGAAAAATCAAGCATGTTACATTTAACTCCAGGCTGTTCCGCTTTAATAGAACATAATGCTCTTTTATTCGATATGAAAATTACCACAAAGGAAAGTAACACACTGAAACTCGCAAGCATAAATAAACTAAATTCTGACGTGCCAAAATCAAGTTGGCCCCATTGACTTACTTCCAATCAACACCCAAAAATTGCTTAGCAATATAATTCAACTCGCTAAACAAGAAGAATTATATAGATACCCATGTTTATATGTCTGCAATGTCGCCAAGTCTACCGATATTTCGGTAGATCTACCGATATTTCGGTAGATCTACCGATTTCCTCTAAAATCTACCGATCTACCGAAACGACTCTTATTTCTACCGAATTTTTGTTACATCGTATAATTATATGTAAAATTTTCCTTGGGTACTATTTAAACCGAAAAAAAAACATCAGCAACTCTTTATTTGTATACAATATTCAGAACAATTTATATTTTAGGGGAATTTAGATAATAGTAGCGAAAGTGAATAGAATAGGAACAATTATATATTTTTTATAGTCATATTTTATACGTAAACATTTAAAATATTTTTTCCATGTATTATACCGAGCGAGTCTGGAGGAACGGACCAAACTCAAGGAGTGTATTATACACGTGAAAATATTGTAAAAAAATCAAATATTGTTATCCAATTTTCATTTGTTTTTAAGATAATGGATTAAAAAAAAATTTTTTTATGGAGTTTTTGTAAAAAATCGATATTTTTATTAATTTTAGACGTCATCATTTGCAAACAATCGAGAAATGCGCCATTTATTTCAAAAGCTAAAATGAAAATAATGCGTATGGTGATTTTTTTATGACGCTATAACTTGAAAACAAATGAATATCGGATAACAACATTTGTTTTTTTATATTATTTTCACGTGTATAATATACTCCTGGAATTTAGTCCGTTTTTCCCGACTCACCCTGTATATTATTGTATATACTTGCATATAGGTATGTATTAGTAGTTAATAGTGTTTTAAGTAAATTAGTGTAGTTTTCCATAGTTCTTATCAAACAGTAAAATTGGATTTTTCGTCTTGATTTTATTTATTCAGTTAGATAGTGAAATATAAATATATGTGAATTTTTAAATGCCGGTTTACTGAAACTTGGCTATTGCAAAAATGTAAGTAGGTGTTACAAAACACATTTTATTATGTCTACCGAAAATTTGTGGAATCTACCGAAATTTAGCGCAAAAAGCTACCGATTGCCTAAAAAATGATATGGCAACACTGTATGTCTGTTACCGCAATCATTTTTATTGTAATACTTGTTTTGTGTACTGTGTTATGTATTATGTATGTATATTGTAAACGCCAAAGTTGCGAAAACAAGGCTTGAGCATTTTTAAGTAAGGAACCCCGAAAGGAACCTTTAGAATTAATTCAATGTAAAATTTAATATTTTTCCATGTGAAATAATGAAATTTGTCTTGGAATGGAGGAATGATATCAGGATCCAGTGTCGGCCTGCCCTATCTTTGGAGACTCAGTTTCCTGCCGATTAGATTAAGAATTGCAGCATGAGAATTGTCTACTTCGCACCTAATGTACTGTAATTAGTTTAGTTCTACTTGTAACCTACATGAAGCAACTCCTGTAGTTTTATTATAAGCTTCTACAGTTTAAATAAAAAGTTTTTAAAAATTGTTTCGGCCTTTTGCGACACGAAACTCGCGGGAACTCGAAAAACTGCGGGGCCGACAGTTGCCTGACCTAATGTATTGTTAACAGATGTTAATGTTTGACGTGCTTTCGTGAGGTAAATCATGTTGCATGCAATTTAATTGTCGATTCTGCTGATGTTTGGATTGTTGCTTATTATGATCTCCGTAACTGTGGAACTTACCCCCATAAATGCCTCGAGTAGTAACAGCTTTGATTTTTAGCGTGTCAATTAATTGTTTGGTTGTATATTCAGTGTCAAGTCAAATTCTTTACCTTTATTATACAGAGTGAGTTATAATTAGGTGTAAAAATTTTACCCAAATCTTCTTTAGGCCAAAACAAAGAGATTAACCCAATACACCTTAGTATCAAAACGATTCTTTAAAAAGATACAGGGTGTTAATGAAAAAAAATCTACTTGTGACTATAACTTGGAAAATAATTATCGGATTAATTTCAAAATACATTATAATAAACACAAAATTAACAACAAGATTAGCAAAACAATGACTAAAAAACAGAAAACTACATAGTAATTTTCAAAATGCCGTCTAACTAGCGATTCATACAATTGCTGAATATTATAGTTTTCTTCTTTGCTGCAACTGTTCCTTCGTGATAATTAGTTACCTCACGGTAAACCAGCTATTTAAAAACTCCCATAAAATGAAATCTAGCGGATTGAAATCGGGATCGAAAATTCTGAGCGGCCATCTCACCAGACCAAACCGGCCAAGCCATTTACCATTGAAATAGTCACTTAACCATTCTTTAACGATTCTGCCATTGTGAGGATGTGCAGCTTCTTTTTGGAAGAACATCTGTTGTATAATGTTTAACGGAATGTTTTCAAGTATATCATGCAGCTAGTGTTGAAGAAAGTCCTGATAACCATTCGCATTGATGCGATTATCCAGTTCTTACAGCTCCAGTAAAGAACCGTTGCAGATTCCTCTTCATACATTGACAGTAGTTGTCTTAATATTTAAAAACAAATTAAACTTGACTATCAAAACCAGGCTACTTGATTTAACTTCAAATGTTTACTTTCCAAATGTAGCAATAACCATTTTTATCATTAACACTCTGTATATTTTTAAGGGAGCATTTTGGTACTAAGGTGTATTAGGTTAATTGCTTTGTTTTGGTCTAAAGGCGCTTTTGTAACAATGGTTGCACCTAATTATGACTCACCCTGCATATTCTAATAATGTAATGAAGAACCCTCTGAATCTGAGCTTTTGGACTGTATTTGTAACAAGGGTTTTCAATTTAAGTGTGTCCCAGTTTGCCCTTTTCGTAACCTAGTCTCTAAAATATTTTTTTGTATTCGCACCCCGAACTGGTTACTTTGGAAACTGTCTAGGATCCTCAAAATGGCCATTTAGAGGCCTTGTACTTAAAGTCGTCATGGCAACATTTTAGCGGACTCAAACATTAGTTGCCATGACGACTTTAAGTACAAGGCCTCTAAATGGCCATTTTGAGGATCCTAGACAGTTTCCAAAGTAACCAGTTTGGGGAGCGAAAAATACATTTTCGCGCGGCCTCCTAATATAATGCCGCGTTAATGGTAATTGAAACTTCATATTATAATGTTTGGAGAGCTAATACAAAAAAACGTTGTATGCAACACGTCCTCAAATGGCTTTAGAGGACTCATCTTCACATTACGACTCGTCCCCTAAAGCCTTGCTTTGAGGACTAGTTACATAAAGTACTATTTGCGTACTACTTATAAATTATTTATTGCGTCTGAGTAACTTTTAGTTGAGTTAAGCAGTTCTGTGAAGTGCTGACTAGCATTAAATAATTTTTTGAAATCTGCAAGTGTCTGTATTGACTTATCTATTTTTTAACTTTATGGTTAGTTACCTTTAAGTTCCTTCTTCGTTTATCTTTGTCTCTATTTAGATTTCTATGAAAAATAAATTATTAAATATACGGTACCCCCCACCCAAGAAAAGTGCCTTTTCGTGCTTTCCAAGAATACTTCGACACACAGCATCACTCCGTTTCGCTAATGCAATGAAATATTATGAACAAATTATTTATGAAGAAAAAACCCAAAAACATTTTTTTTTGCCGACGACCATCCCTCAAAAGTTGATGTTGCCTTCATTTTCGGAGGACCTATCGTATGAAAACGATCCAAGACTTCAGGAAGGTTCCTTGCAACCGGAATTGTGTACACATACCAACATACATACCCCGCACAGCAGGTAGGCACCCCCCAATATGAGGGATCTAGTGGGCTGGGGTCTTCACCAAAAGATCCGCACAGCCGAGACGGAGATTTGATTATGTGGGTTCATTAGTCGGTTGGCACGAATTTTAGAGATATTTGACTCAGAGTGGTTTTCGATATGAGGGAATTTCAATACTTCGTACACTTCGTGTCGAAGTAATTATATATAAATTATATAATGACTCCCACATGGGCCTTCCTTCTTCCACCTACTTCTGTTTTTTTCTGAAAAACGTAGTTTGTATAAATTACTCACAGGAGAAAATATATATATTGACTTAAATGTTACCTTTTAATCATATTATTTATTGATATTTGTGACAAATCTTGTTCGCAGAGAAAATACAGAGGGACCGCTACGCGTTTTCTCGTTGCAGAGTATAAATGGTACGGGATTTTTTAAATATAAAAAAAGAAAATTTACGAGATATCCAATGTTAGAGTGGTTATAATTTCAACAGATGCGAAGAAGAAATTTATAAGAAACTCCAATTCTAGCTATACCATTAGGTCTTTTACAAGTAAACACAATAAATACGAATGTCTAAAAACAACATTAGACGCCTTAAATATAACAAAATTAAAGTGTTGCGTGAATACCTTGTAAGTTGTAATGAAGTAGTTTGATTGCTGGGCATATAGTCACTTCCTTATACCATTGCAAAATTGTTTGACTAAATTAAAATGGAATTGCAGGCTGGGCAGTTCAATTGATCAATTTCTTCTTTATTGATGTAGGTAGCAGTGACATCGACTAAGTAGGGACGAGCACTAACCACTGCATTAACAAAAAAAAGGTCAGCTAGCTGCAAATGGCTGCCATGTGAACACGGGCCAGATATTTGATGAATTTGCAATTATAGAATAAAAATTTGTAAGGGATTCGAAAAAGTACCTCTCCGAATCATGATACGGCCACCTGCAAATCTGTGGATCGTCAGCACCATTGAGTGCATCTACTTGTCAAATAAATTTCTACCAATCAGTTATGTCCCAGTTCACAAACTAGCAAGCAAAACCATGCTATAAGAAAAGTGCTACCAGTATTCAATACAAGTACTCTAATAGCTATTTATGTTAAAAATACGAAATGAAGGACTTTTTGGACAAGCCGCAGTTTATGGCCAAACGGGCGCAGCGAGCGAGTCACATAAATAAGACGAGACTAAAAATTTGCTTTCGTATTCGTTGCATACATATACTTTTTTGTTTTGGAAGCGTTTTTTTCTTATTAAGTTTAACCAAAAAGGTCGGGAAAAGTCGAGAAGGTCATGATGATACCAAAAAATGGCAAAGTGTATTTTGTCTTCGACCATTGGAAGCAGCGTTACTTTTTGTTGCTGTGGTTATTACTGCTGAAAAGTAAAAGCTACTAGTATGAAGAAATAGGTGTTTTCGGCAACTAGACATAGCCAAGATTCATAGCTTTTCGATGCAGTAAAACAAAATAGTTATTTACATTATGACTGTTGTAGGTTGTATTTTATAGAGCGAGGTGTTAATTTTTAGAGCACGACGCCAAGCAAAACGCTTTGAAACGTCAAAAGTCAAAATCGTTTTTCATTTCTCCAACACTCAACTGAACGAACATTATGTAAATACGTACGTTTTATTATTACAAAGCCACTTGTTTCCTAAAAGTCTCTAAAAGCTAAAAATGTTCTAGTCATTTTACCACACCGGGATGCGTAAAAGCACTGACTAGTAACTGTCAAATCGTAGTTACGGCGGATGTCAACTGTGTGTAAATGTGCTGTTTATATGTCAGGAAGCAAAAACTGTATTTTTAAAATTCCAGTAATTGCTATTTGAAAAAGTGCTTAAAGTAATTAGCTACTTACATCGTAAAGTACAAGACGTATTTAAATGTAGGTACTTAAAATACCTAGAATACTTGAGAATACTCTAATTACTTTTTAAAATACAGGTCAAAGTACAGGTAAAGTGTGGATACATTTTTAAATAACGATAATACGGTTTATCGTTTGAAATCAAGACATCCATAATCTTAAGATTTATTCTATTTACTTTGACAACTAATGTTTACGGTGCAGATGGGTTACTTCGCCACCTAAACCTATTATTTGGCATTCTCTCAAAAAGCTATCCTAGAACACATGAAAAATTCCACTTTTTTGTACAGATGACACAAAATGGCAAAAGTACCCCGTATTGAAAACACAGTTTCTAGTGTCAAAAGTTACTGTTTATACCACTTTTAACTTTAGAGTGCGAATTACGTTTTTATCGGACGTCACCGATAGCAACGCTTTTCTGTAAATATGTATGACCATTTAACCTATAATATCTAATATATTATGACAGAAAAGTGTCATTTAACTAAATGTTTATACTTTTGTTACCATAGTAGAAAAAAATCTGGTGTGATCTTATAGACAAAAATGTGTTTTTAGCTTCCCTACTATATGTACTATATAAAAAAAGAAACCCATTTTAAAGTTATTCAGCTGGAAAATTGCCTACTTATCTCATATCAATACACATTAAAAATGTAACGTTTGAAAAAAAATCGTTAGATCCGTTTTTGAGAGAATCTTAAAAAACTGAAAAATCACATAAGTCAACAGTATACTTCCGGTTATGCCATTGTCTTGGAAATCTTGGTGTCGCATCTAGATAGTACTCAAAACTTATATATGACGTTTCAACGTTATATCTCTTTTCGTTTTTGAAATATTCTGTTCACACACAGGCATACAGACAGAGCCCAATGAATAAAAACATTTTTTTAGGTTCAGGGGATTCGAAAAAGTGAAGATCTATTGAAAATTCAATTTGGAATTGTTGAGGTGAATCCAATACTTCCTTTATTGTAAAAGAACGTAAAATAGCGTATGAATGACACAAGTATAAGTGCAATTTAAAGCACTAGCGACGTTAAAAGCACTTTTCTTCGTCTTGTGCTCTTAAACTCATAGCACCTGCTTTAAAGGCTTACTCATGCACTAGTATCATAGTATACCTACTCTTACGCAATTTTTGTTACATGATGTATTTTGAAAGCAGCATAGGTAACGATTAGGTATTCTGAAGTAGTATTTGTTAAGTTAAGCCTGTTAGCCCCAAAACTTTAAGTCGTTATACAACTCATTTAAAGCGAGTTTGTTATTAGTTCTTTGACAGCTAAAGCTGAAACAGTTTTGCTACAAAAGGAAAGATTATAAAAGGTAAAAATAGGAAGGTTCAAATCGCTTTTTCTTCGTCAAACCGTTTTTCGGCTATATCTGGTTTCAAAGTGTAAAAAGTAGGGAAATCTAGCAATTACCGGAACTATTAAGTTTGAATACAGCATAATTATGTTACAAACAGTGAACACTAAAGACAACAGATTGGTTTTAGCGCACGGTCAGTTTTAAAAAAAAATAGTACTTGACTTAATCTCCAAAAGTCAATATTAATAAAACAAACAGTGGCTGAAATTTACTCAAATCAAGTGCTACGCCCTAATAACGAGTTTTAGCTTTCCAGTTTCTAATTCCGCTCAGTAGTGAATTAAAAGCTTTGGGGTTTTATTTGCACATGCCGCCGTAAAAGGAATAATTACTATGAAATAAAAAAAAATAAAATCCTGGCTCGTTTGCGGATCTCCCCATTTACAGCACGACGAAACATTGTGAGTTCTAGATTGGTGTAGATAGCAACATGCCCTCTGTAATTACATAAAATATATTTATCAAACATGAGATCGGTAATAAAGAAGCTAGTTACCTATTTTTTAACATATTGAAAATGTTTAATGAATTGGAAGTGTAATACGTAATACGGGGCTCCAGTTGCGAATAGTGTGACGCTTGCAAAGTACGCAGTTTTCGCGAATTTCTGCAAGTTGTACGTATTGCAGGTGAATTATGTTGTCATTTTGAAGACCTCCTCAAGAGCGAACTTTCTGGAGGAGCTGTGAAAATGTCAGATTCGAGAGGGTGAAAATACGGGGGGTTAAAACGATTTTTTGGACACGAAAGCGTTCGTTGCTGTTACATCGCATACCTCTTGAAAGATCCGAATGTGATTTGGAGCTAGTTGGAAAGAGGATGAATCAACGCTCATCGTAGTGGCCGTTGTTTAGGGTTTGCGAAGCACGAGGGCGAAATTACAGGCGTGTAAAGGTCAGGTGCGTTTGTAGAAAATTGTATGTTCGCATAACCAGGGGGAAAAAAATGTTTTTGGAAGTAAAGGGTGTTTTTAGAGGCAGAGATCTTTAAATTGAAATAAAACACAGAAAAATGTTTTTAATGTCCATGAAATTGGCTTTATTTGAAAGAGAATTTTTTGGCATTACTGTTTGAATATGATTTCGGGGATGTGACCGCCGCGGCTGGCGCGTACATGGCGTAATCTGGAGGTCCAATTTTCACACACTCTTCGCAGTAAATCAGGCTGTATTTCCGCAATAACGCGTCGAATGTTGGCTTCCAAGTGCTCAATTGTTTCCGGTTTATCGACGTAGACATGCGACTTTACACATCCCCAAAGAAAATAATCTAATGGCGTCAAATCGCATGAGGTCGCCGGTTAACAGATCCGTTTCGTGAAATTAATCGTTCATCAAATGTTTCTTTTTAGAGGCGGAGACCTTTAAATATTGGCAACACCGTTTTCTGTGACAGCCGATTTGACAGTTCTCGGTTGTTTTGAGGTTAGTTTGGTTTGGAAATTCATCATGAATAGATTCACGCCGGAGCAACGTTTGCAAATTGTTCAAATTTATTTTTCAGATTATGCCATGTACGCCCCAGCCGCGGCGGTCACATGCCCGAAATCATATTCAAACAGTAATGCCAAAAAATTATCTTTCAAATAAAGCCAATTTCATGGATATTAAAAAAATTCTGTGTTTTATTTCAATTTAAAGATCTCCGCCTCTAAAGAAATACCCTTTATGTGGATGAATCTGTGGATTTTTAAGCATTTTGCGGCCCAAGTGGATTTGGGGGTTGCAACATGGGGAAAACGTTATAATTATCGGAAAAACCTTAAAATCAATATTTGTGTGAAATTTGCCGTTTGGAGACTGTCTACTGGTCGACTGTATTTTTTAAGAGAATTCGGGATGTGGAAATTTTGCGGCCAAGGTGGATTTGGGGGTTGCAAAAAGGAGAAAACGTTATAATTATCAGAAAAAACCTTAAAATTAATATTCCTGTGAAATTCGCTGTTTAGAGACTTTCTACTAGTCGATTTAATGTTTTAAGAGAATTCGGGATGCGGTTATGAGGGGGGAATTGTTTGCCTTATTTTTTCAATTTTAAACAAGGAAAATATGTAATTTTGTTTGATTCTGGCTCTTTGTGAAATTGGAAATTTCCAAGTAAATATTAAATAATGTGATGCTAACAGAATGTCGGATTGTATTTGTCTCCAACATGAATAATATTTCCTGGGGTTAAGGTCACTGCCGCGCTGCGCTTGCTGGCAGACAGTGGTAGAACGGTAAACGGCCACTGGCAAGGTTGTGATATTAGTGCCAGCTGTTTGTACTAAAACTTAATGCGGGATTGCAATAGAAAAAATCTGGTGTGATACACGCACACAACTTCCTTTTACAGCGATCCTATAATTTTCCAAAAATTTTATTTTAAATTTTTAAGCATTAGTCAAAAATTATCAAAAATTATAAAAAATTACAAATTCTGCAAAAACGGTACAAAATAGAGCGTTAATTTAAAAGACCAATTTTTTCTAGAATTTCAAGCTGAATTAAAAAATGTAATAATATACCGAGTGTTCTATTTAAAATAGGAGTTAATAAAAAAAAACAGAAAAGAAAACAAAAGAAACCCATTTTAGTAGTATTCAACTGAAAATCACCTATCTCACATCAATAGACCATTCAAAAAGTAATAAAAATGTGAAGTTTGAAAAAAATCGTTAGAGCCGTTTTTGAAAAAATCGAAAAAAACTGAAAAATCACAAGAGTAAACACCTACTTCCGTTATGCGATTTTCTTCAAAAGCTTTCTGTCGCGTCTACATAGTACACAAAACTTATATATGAAGTTTCAACGCTATACCTCTTTTTCTTTTCGAGATATTCTGTTCACAGGCAGACAGACAGACAGACCAATGAAAAAAAATATGTTTTTTGAGTTCAGGGGACTCTAAAACGTAAAGATGTTGAAAATTCAATTTCGAATATTCGTACAGTTCTAGTTTTCCAGAATAAAACATTATAAGTAAGCTACACATGATTTAACTTATCCGTAGTTGCTGATTGAGATGCATTGCAAATCTATTCAGTAAAATTCTATCTTTAATTAGATATTCGTGTGCTTTTAAAATGATTACAGCGTATTTAAATCAGTTGCTGGGTTCGGATATTTACCTTCAACATGCCCGTTGTACTTCCATTCCTTGTTCAAGATTATGTTAACTTGAAGTATTTAAAAAATTGTGTTTAGTACGTCCCCTTGCTTCAAAATTCTTTCAACAGAGCGGTCGATATGGAATGGGCCATATTTGTATATAACGAGAGAAAAAAAAGATGACCATACAAAACGTCATTTAGTAGGCATGTTGACATACGTAATAATTAAACTGAGAGTCCAGCTTACTGGAATATTTGCTTCTATGTTTACCTCTTTCTTACTTAAGTAATGTATATTATCTTTTTGTTCATCTTATCTCATTGCTGATTGGTGGTGGATAATGTCAAAATACGCAATCAAATGAGCTATAAGCCGTTCACGACCTTTTTGGGACAGAGTTGGCTATGATTTTTTCTTTTCATGTTGGACTAACTGATTCGATGATGTAGCGGATGCAATTTTTTTTTCAGTCAGTGTCTGTTCGACATTTTCTTGCCACCACATTGTCAGATTTATTATTTTAATATTCGTAAGAAAATTTATAACATTTATTACAGATGCTAAGTAAATGTCACACCCTTAACCTATTTGTTTTAGTAACTTTTGTAAATACATTCCTAGACAAAGATAAATTTTGAAAGTTCACTCATGAAATTATGGAAGTCAAAGGCCACTTTGTGTTTTGATTTTTACTGAACAGACTATGTATAAAAGTTGTAGGTACAAAGGTGCTGCCCATTATTAAAGTATTTTTTATTATACAGGGTGACTCAAAAAGTGTTGCGAATCAAACTTACTTTTTTAAATGGAATGTCCTATATTTAGGTAGCTTAAAAGTTTTCTATTGAAATAATAATCATTTTCAGATAAAGTTGTATGGGTCTGTCAATTATTTTTTGAGATATAGCGATTTTATGCAAAAAACAGAAAACGATTGAATGAAGGAAAATATTCCAAAAAAATTCCTTTTTCGTGAATAACCTTTAGAGTGTAAAATAATGTGTGTAGATATTAATTACTGCTATACAGGGTGTTTGACATTTGCAAATGTAATCATTTCGAATGCCTCCATCTTTTATATTTTTGAAAAACTCTTTTAATGGGCTTTGTTTTGATACTTTCTACCCCTAAAGTCAACCGTTTTTCAGATAATTGAAAATGAACATAAATAAAGTTGTGTATACTACTAGTGAATAAAGAGGCATTTTATCCATAAGGGGAAAATTTAGCTCACGAGGAAAGCCGAGTGAGATAATTTATCAGAATGAAAAAATCTCTTTATTCACGTATGGCATATATTTTTTTTCCAATACCTACATTTGGCTATACAAATAAGTTTTGAAATTGAATAAATAATTTCAAATAAATATCATGTTACCTGTTTTTGCACTAGTTACCATGGTAGTACTTATTTATTTTGTTGGTTGCTATGGATTATTTTATTCACTAGTGAAGAAAGTAGCATTTTATCCACACTCATCGTAAAATGTTACTTTATTATAGAGATTTTAGTAGATAAAATACAGCTTTACAAATAGGTATTGGAATGAAGTAATTTAAACTTATTATTTATTATATATGTTATTTAGAGGGGTATAACAAACAAATAGCGTTAAAACATTAATTTAAACATTTACACTTTCTGAACATAGCAATAAACAAAGTTTAGAAAATATTAAACTAACTATTGTTGACAAGTAAATAAAAAACAAAAATAAAGCGAAAAGCACTAAAAAATCCAGGATTTAATAATTAAATTATATATTGAAAATTTTCTCCTTGCTTGTGAAGACAATTGAACCTAGAAACAATCTAAATTTTCATATTTGCTTTAGTATTGAAGAGTGTTATTCAATAAAGAGTTATTCTATTACTAATTTTTAGTTAAATAATTTAACAGAGTAAACTGTAATCGCAACATCATATTTACATTCGAAATCAAATTCTTCTATGGTTTAACGAAAAGCCAAAGGCGCCCGAGGACACAAAGAGTTTGGTTTTGTTTGTTATGTAAATACCACAATAAAAGGAGTTTATAAAATAAAACCATTGATGAGAAAGAAATAAAAAATAAAATATTTAAATCTAATAGCACCTAAGGGTTTTACAAGGTTTTGATAAATAAATACAATTGTAATAGCAAATGAAATCGTATGCAGAAAACAAAACGAACACACAAACCCTATATCTAATGAAATTAAATGTTCAAAGATTTCTCCGTGTTGCTGAACACATAATTGCAGCGTTGGAATATAATTTTCTTGCACTGCTACCAAAGTTCCATCTCTGATGTTTCTGAAAGCAGCTGTTCTTCTTTTCTTCATGTTCTCAACAGTTCTAAGGACTATATTATAGACCTCGCCTTTAACATAACCCCAAACGTAGAAAGGTAAGGGTGTGCAGGCCATGCAACTGGCCCACCTCTTCCAATCTAGGTGTCTTTCAAACATATTTTAGTAATGTGAGCACCTACGTGCCTACAACTTTTATATAAGCGATATTTAGGTAAATCGAATAGTTTTAGAAATATCTTCCACCCCCGTATCGTTGCCGGACCCAGTAGTGTATATGTCTGATTCTGTCTAACACTTATAAAGCACCTAATAGTATATTATTATACTAGTTTAATAAGAGGACCTATTGTAGCACGAGTGAATTTGGGGTACGGCGAGCGTAGCGTGGAGTGCTCCAATGGAATGAATGCCTCTTATTAAACGAGTATAATATACTATTTGATCTACTTTGCATAAAAAATAATCAAAAACTTTGAATCTTGACGTTTTATAAATGTGACAATCTGTGAGTTGTCTGAAACAAGGTAGGCTGTTCCAATGTTTTTCATATGAAAATAGCAATGCAAAAATAGTGTTATAATGGACTCCATTGTAGCACTGTTTTCGGTGCTATAATATCCATATTGTGACATCAGTAGATAAACTATATTCTAGCTTATTTGACTACCTATGTTCACATTATCCACCACAAATCTATATACAGGTTGCACAAAATTGTACGAAACATGCCAATTGAGTTGAAAAAGGTTCAAGTACTATTTTCCATAAGAGCAACGAAAATAGAAAATGCAATATTTACGTTGGTAGCTTGAAAACGAGTAGGTACCATAGCTAATTTTTGCAGCATCTTTGACATAGGAGTGTGCAGAATCTTCTCATTTGCTCATTTGCTAAAGTTGATAAAGCACAAAAATTATAGTAAATATTAATTAAATTTGCATTTACAGAACGATGGCTTAGGTACTGCGATTATTATTTTAAATTACATCTATAGGGATAAGGGGATACGCAATTCTTTGTTATGTACACTTTATATCTGAATTTTAAAACATCTTGTATGAAATACGTGGTAAAACGTGTTTTTTTACCACACGACGTGTTGTTGATCACGTCTAGTGATAAAAAGCACTACGTTTGACTACTAATCATATATACTTGTAACAGGTCAATAATAAAGATATCGGATCCTGATCAATACCACCGCTTCCTCTAATTTATTTCTTTTTCTTCGATCACATCAAAGCTACTATATAAGGAACAAAGCTATTATTATGATAAACACAGTAACTTTATTATCCTGTAATACAGTAACGTAATTATTATTTATTCTAATTTAATCATCAAAAATAATATGCTTTGCATCCTATCCTTTTGGTATTTTACAAAGAAAGGAAGCCTTTGCCATAGTTGCCAGGATATTTAAGCGAGGCTAATGATGATGCACTTGCTACATATTTCTTTGATTGTATTCTTAATGTGGAAAGGGGTGGGAGTCTTTACATTTCACAATTCACAAAGAGTTCCCTTTAAAGAAAACTGTGGTAAAAAAATATAAAACTTTGAGCAATTGGAAAAACATTCTGTACTAGTACAGCCAAGTATAGGTAGAAACAACAATTACATAGCATGACAATTATTCAATTTCGATGTTTACCATTGAGATTTCGAAAAACGTAAGGGATACAAGATCGGTTAAATTGTGGCAACAAAATTAATTGCTAGTATACCTACATCGCTTTGAGCTCGTACTTTCCAAAGTGGCAATGACAGCTACAATAAATTGCTCGACTGGTGAAAGATTGCCAAAGTTATTAGTTTTGCATTCAATTTCAGATTATATGCAATACAATTAACCCACATTTATTGTTTTTGTTTTTATTGTATGTTTCAATTTGCTGTTTTGCAATATACATAAATTTCTAAAATAAATCGGTGTATTGGCACAGATACACAAACTATATCGCTATAGCTGTAACTTATGTCATATGATACGATAAATTGACATTATGCTACCACATCTGACATCCACTGATCACCTATCATGTTTGAAACTTAAAGTTAAAGTCGTGGACTCCTCTATTTCAATTTAAAGAAATTCTAGACAGTGGAACTATATTGTATTGGTATTTTAATTAGTTTCTACTTGAAATATACTATTTGAGGTAGTAAATAACAATAATGGAGAAATTCACGGCAGCTGCTTGATTTAATTTAAATTTTACAATTTAATAACACCTCTCTGACTATATCACACTACAAAACAAATAAATCAACACAGCTAAATATAGAAACCAGCAGAAATGCCGATATCCCTGTAAATATATTTACTGGAAAATAAAGGCTATTGTGTACTTGACGTTATTAATGAATTAATTAACTTGCATGCAACATGCAATACCTCTATTTTTCCCTTGACGAAAATTGACCCAGCAGTGATACGTTATAATTACATTACAGGACTACGTTGTTTAATTGCAGCCCATTCCGGTGGGACATCAGCAGTTGATTGAGTTTGTCGATTTGTTACACAATCAAAGTGTATAAAGAATGTGATGCAGTGAATAGTTACAAATTAAGTTGCAATTTGTTTTCTGCGTTTCTTTCTATAAACTTAATTAATTTTGTCGGCACGATGTTTCTCCAATCATTCCTAGCGCTATATAAACCTACCTCTCAATTTGATTTCTTATTGAACCAAAAAACAAATTAACATAATTATATTTCACGGATGTTTCATAAATGTATGCTTTGCATTGATTTAAAAATGTAACTTTTATAGGAGACGATTTGTAATCGTTTTGTCAAGTTTATAGAGAAACAGGAGAAACGTGGGTAAATTATTCTTCGCCGAAAAGTGCCGACACAAAGGCCTTTTATAAAAACTGTTTTTGAATATTAAGTAAAGTAAGCTGAAGGAAGAGAATACAAGGAAAAGGGACGTAGATCTTACAAACTAAACAACTAATAAAAATGAAATCGATTACATAAGAAATTATTCAATATGTGACTGTATCAAGCAATGTTATACCAATGGTTATACACAGGAGGCGACCACAAACTTGTTCGAGCGTTGATGCCTACATTGCCCATAAATAAGAATTTCGAAAGAACACGAATGATAAGGAAACAGCAATCAAAGTATAGCAGAAGAAATAAACAGGTATCAAGTTGACTACGGCGATAAGCAACTAATTACTAAAATCTCATAAAGAATTCTAAACAAAACCGCAATTAGCGACCAAATAAGGGATGTCATGAAAAAAGACCACAGCTTGTTAAAGAACATAAATGAACGACTGAATATTCAGACATTAATATGAAAATTAGACAGAAAATGGGAGAACATATAAACAAAATACTAGAGGTAAGAGTGAATGGGGCTATCGAGAAGAACAAGGGGATGCAATTTCTTAAAAGTGATATACAGAAGGAGCGTAATGAATGGGAGAAACATGATTCATGACAGAGATGAAATCTTACATATATTAGAAACATTATATGAAAGCCTTTACGAATCGAAAACATCACCGACAAGAGAAGAGACTAGATTGCAAACAACGGGGTACTAGAAGTAGAATCGAACATTTACCTGGTAGAGGCAAGTATAAACAAGTTCTCAAATATAGTAAAGTACCTCTTACAGTCATGTCAAGTTTATGAAAATGTTTGTTTTAATGCAGTACATAATAGTAGGCATGTGTATCAAAATTCAAATCGGTATTTATATACTATGCAGAAACTTGGACAAGAAACAAAGAAATAACCGACAGAGTGAACGCCTTCGAGATGTATATGTACAGACCACTACTCAGGATCTCTTATACAGACCACCTAACAAATGAGGAAGTGCTGAGACGACTACAAAAACAAAAAGAAATCATGTTTCCAATAAAAACACGCAAACTAGAGTACCTTGGGCACGTCATGAAAATAGCAAATACCGTCTCTACAGCTGATCCTGCAGGGAAAACTCGAGGCAAAAGGAAGTCCAGGAAGAAGACGCCATTCTTGGATGAGGAATCTTAGAGACTGGTTCGAGTTAACATCATCAGAACTGTTTCGTGGTTGTAGCAAATGTCCGGAACGGATGAGGCACCCACAGAAGAAGATTTATATATTTATAGAGATTAACATACCAAGAAGAAATAAAAAAATTTACTTCAAGCCCCTATAACTTCTTACTGGAGGGACTTTGTACTAAGGTATATTAGGTTTAATAGGTTTATTATAACCTAAGAAATCCTTACAAAAACTATAAGACCGATACTAACGTATGCAATCTAAACAATGTCAGAAACAACCGAACAAAGCAAAAAATTTAAACATCAGAAATGGGGGTTAAATTAAAAGTACTTAAAAAACAGTTTTATTCATATTTTACAATGCCTAAATACATTTGAGCACTAACACTGGCTTTTGCGGACAATTTCTTACTTCAAAGCATTATTATTATTATTAAACAAAATACAGGGTGGAGGACTAAGTCCTATATAACCCCACAAATACAAAATATACAGGTTAAACTAGTATAACGGTAACAAGTAAGATGTACAAATAACAAGAAAATTAAACATTAGAAAAAAAATATAATTATGGAAGTATCAAAGGCGACAAAACAAAAGAAAAAAAATATATTACAAACTATGCACTGTCCAGTCTATTTTTAAACGTGTTTACATTGTCGGAGCTTACCACTTCCAAGTTAAGAAAACTCTGTTTGATAGAAAGAACTGCCGTGCTCTTGATTTAAAGTTTTCTCTTTTAAGTTTAAATCTATGCCCGCGTAAAAGGTTATCGTTATTAATATTGAATTAATATTTCACGCATGTAAAGCGCTGAACTAGGAACTGAAGTTAAAAGTGCTAAACTACTAACCTATATAAAATTTCTAATCTATTAAGGTGAACCCTTATTTAAGGATGCGCTGGCAGGAAGCAGCACGTGGTACATCAAAGTTACAAAGTAAAGAATTCAAACAATGAGACAATACAGCTGTTTTGAAGAAGAACTAGAAGAAATAGAGAACGAAACGAAAACTTAAGAAAGAGTGTAACGTAACTTACATACCAGATTGGATAACAATTGTTAAAACGAAAGATATCGACAACGATTAAATTTAGAGATATGAAGTAAGATGTCAGAAAAAAGTTCATTAAAAGGAATTTTTAAAACTAAAAATATACAGATTGTTTTATTTGTAAAAATCTAGATTGATTAATTTTGTAAATATGATGCACCCTGTCTAGCGTTAATACCCAGATCTCCTATTTCGCACCCATTTTTTGGTAATGCTTTCTTTTATTGAATTGTTTTTTGTTACTTACAGCAGCCTGTTTCAATTCAATATTGTTTTGCATAAAATCATTAATTTATGTAAAACAGTTAACGTTAGACCTATACAACTTGATATTAAAATTATTAGAATTTATACACAAAACTTTTAAGCTACCCATCTAAAAAAAATATTTGTTCGCCACACTTGTTGAGTTACCTTGTATTAAACAGGGTAAATATTTTACTAATATGCATCACTTTTATATCTACAGCTTCTATACTTATAAGCAAATGTTATCTAACTTATTATTTTGAAACTCTCTTTTACCCCTCCCCCCATTGCTGCAAAACCCTGTATGCATATATGGCAAAAAATAATATGCAATACGTGAAAGGTACAATTTTGATTTGGAAAGAAGTATCGGTGAGAATAGGAATGCTCAACTAGTTCTACCAAAACGCGGATTTTTATTTACGTCGTACAGAGAGTGAAACTCTATTGGTTTGTATTTCATAATTACACACAGTAGTTAGATCTTGCGCTGTGTTTGAAATGATGCGAATTAAGAAAAGTAACCTTACATTTATCCTTAATAAACTTTTACATTTTATTTTTTATAATATTTTCAGTATTCGGTGTTACCAATATAATGTTCAGCAAATCTTTACAGGTATCAGTAGACTAAAACATAAAATTGCATTGAATCTACTGGATGATTTATTATTGAAGTGAGTAAGATATTTGATATATTAAGTTCTTCTAGGAAAGGTCTTCATAGTTAATCAACTACTGCGCCCTTCACAAATGAAACTGGATAAAAGTTGTACAACTAATTTCTAGATAATGTTTAAATAAAGTAGCAGATCCAGTAAAGGTAAAGTCACTAAATCATGTTAGCTACGCTAACGTGACTTAGCGACCTTAAGTAAAGGTGTAAAGTAGAGATATCTTTGATAGAACTAACTAAAGTAACTAAATCTAGTTTTTTAAGTTGTGCAATCAATACTTCAACCTTAATACTACTTTTATGTTACGATACAAACTGCCAGATTCTGAGGTTATGTATACAAACGTTTAAATCATTATAACCTAAGAAATTCTAATAGCGCATGACGATGTGCGCTTGAGGTCCACAGCTTTCAAAAGGTTTTGAAAATGTATTTTTTTTAAATAATTTTCAGCGTAATAAATTTATCTATATTCATAAAAGAAAAGGTTTTCCGTAAAAATTAAGAGTGTAACACCTTTATGTCTTTTTAGCTTCTATACGATTTGAGTCAATGTGGATCAAACTCTGGATTCAAGCTTTTTGGGTAATTCTGAGCAGCATTCATTTTTACAATCTTCCGATACGAAAATGCCCAATATGATTTTTTTATTGTTTTTATTTAATTTGGTATGGACGATGGCTTTACATTTTAAGAGAGAGAATAATTTTTTGCCCACAAGTGGACCATAATGTGTTCTATTTTTGGGAAAAAATTGGTACAAATCGAATAGAAAAGGGTTTTGCTCAGAACTTCCTTTGCAAGTGGACGTTGTGGCACTAAACAATTTTAAAAATCAAAGAAAACTAGGGATACAAATATCTTAACCTAATAATACTGAACCACTAAAAAAACACCTGGGAATGTGAACTATATCAATTTTGCAATAATTGCAATAATTTAATAAATTATTAAAAAAACATTATCGGCGCTGAGAGACGAACATCAGCGCCTGCTAAAGCGATTTTCAACGCTTGGCAGTAACCCGACCGTTCGTCGCATGTGGCCACGCAGCACCCTTCTGATTTCTGCGATGCAGCTGCATTAAACACAAGGCATTTATTCGTTGACTTTTTCTGCCTGTTTTAAAATATTTACCTTGTATCTGTTTGGTCCCATTTTTGTCAAGGGTAAAGCCTGAGCTTTGTGCAAATTATTACTTTTATCTAGTTCTCAGTTAAAGCAAAAATAAACAAAATGGTATTTTTTAAAATTCTCACCCTGTATATGTTGTGTCTAAAATATGCTCCTTTTCGTCAAGGGTAAAAACCTAAGCTACCTACAAAATTACTTTCATTTAAGTGAGTTAACTTTAGTTGAGTTGAGTTAAAATTAAAATAAGCAGAATTTTATTTTTTCAGGGACGCGCCCTGTGTATATTTCACTTAAATTTTCTCGGTTTTATGCCAAGAAGGCATATCATCCCCATGCAAACTATCGTTTTTCTCAAACATATAGTTTTTGTATTATATCGACAACAGAAACACAGACAGACAGACAAGCAGACAGATGGAATTGAAAGAACTTGTTTTTCGACATCGAGCAACCCTGCAAAGTGAAGATCTGAAGAAATCTCGCAAGGTGATTTTCTCGCAATTATAATAATTTCTTCGTCTTTTAGGCAAGTAGGCCAGGCAGCAGGGAACTATAACTGGAGTTGCTTGGAAAAATCAAGAGGTTTTGCAAAGTGGCAGTTTACCACAGTTTAATATCTTGAGTAACATTCTAAATTTGCGATATCTAGCCTTGAATAGCAGGAGAATAAATGACACCCTGAGCAGATGGATACTAAACATGCTTAAAAGCAGAGTCATGACCACTTCTCTTTATAAAACAACCGTGGAAGTGTCGGTGACCAGAGGGTGCCCACAAGGAGGGGTATTGTCACCTCTGCTGTGGATGACTTTCTACGGGAACTAGAGAAGAGGGGCTTATACACACAGGGCTATGCTGACGACATCACCCTCTACATACACGGAAAATTTGAGGGCGTAGTATTAGAGAGAATGCAATTGGCCCGCAACATTGTGGAAAGATGGTGTGAAGCCAAGGGACTATCGGTCAACCCGGAAAAGACCTCGGTTCTGTCAATCACAAGAAGGAAGAAAAACAAGTATAGGAATCTAATACCATACGGAAAAGAATTACAGATGGTGGAGAAGGTCAAATATTTGGGTGTGATTTTATACACCAAATTGACGTTCAAACACCATATGGAACATGTTACAAGCAAAGGCTGCAGAGCATTCTGGACCTGCAGAAGAATGTTTGGAAAAACATGGGGACTGTCACCAAAAATGGTATACTGGCTCTTCACAAGAGTCATTATACCAACGATAACCTATGCATCTTGGTATGGTGGCACAAGGCAAGCAATATTAAAAACAAGAACTCGCTTAGCAAAATACAAAGAACGGCCTGTATTGGAATAACGGGGGCAATGTCAACAACCCCGACAACCGCGTTAGAAGCCCTGCTAAACCTTCCCCCATTACACCTAAGGGTAGAGGCGGAAGCGAGACTAGGGGCACATAGGCTGAAAATACAAGGGTATGATCGCTATCCTGGACATCGGGAATACCATATCGAAATCTTTAACCGATTACGCGAAAACCTCATCCTGCAGATGAAGTCCTACAAAATAAAGACATCTTACCAGTTCCAAAAACCGTTTGAAGTATATCTTCTAGAGCGGGAAGAGTGGAACGAGGAAGAAGTCTTAACCAAACGAAGGGGGAAGTCTGGTACACAGACGGATCAAGAACAGAAAATGGAACAGGGCTGGACATTTATGGCACGGGACCAGGATATGCAATAAGCATAAACCTGGGACAATATGCAACAGTATTCCAGACCGAGGTAGCAGCAATTCTAACCTGCGCCCAATTAATGGTGCAGAGATGCTACAAAGGCAGGAGAATACATATCCTGACGGACAGCCAAGCAGCTTTAAAGGCGCTGTCATCCAACCAGTTCAACTCAGAACTGGTATATGAATGCCACAAAAAACTGGTTCAACTGGGAGAACACAACAAAATTAGCCTGTTGTGGGTCCCAGGTCACCAAGGAATAATAGGCAACGAAAAAGCAGACAAACTAGCAATATCAGCCAGTACTATCCAACTGATAGAACCAGAGCCTACCTGTAACATATCTTATAGCACGATCAGGGAGCAAACTAGAAGCTGGTTACGAGATAAACATTGCAAATTCTGGCACGACTACCCTAAAGCAAGGCACTCTAGAAACTTCATAGGGGAACCGTCCAAGAAAGCAACGCAGGCACTCCTGGAAAATGGAAGGGAGAAAATAAAACACATAACAAGGATAACTACAGGACACTTTTATATGAACAAACATATGCACACAATAGGAGTGGCAACAAACACAGACTCTAGATTCTGTGAAGAAAAGGACGAGACTCCAATCCACTGGATATGCAAGTGCGAGGAACTCATAACTCTGCGACATAAACACTTTGGGGAAACAACAATCGAACCCGAACTGCTGATAAACACCTCACTAAACTCACTAGTAAGCTTTTTTGAGGACATCGGAATACCTCTGTGAGGCTAGGTGAAGCACTGGGAGAAAGTGCAGAAAGGGGAGCTAACCCAACCAGAAGTATATATTATTAACATTCTAAATTTGCGACCATGGTGCGTATGCGCCATGATCTTGGATAGATGGCTTCCAAAATAATGTTTTATATAGTATCTCTTTTTCAGTACCTTCTCGATAAAAAATAGTTCTTATAAAAGTTGTGGAAGATCAAATTCTCTACAAGTTTTGTCTGAAACAATTTTTTGTGAAGTAAATAGATTTCGAGTTAATCTCATGTGAATTTGAGTGTATTTCTTACAATTGTGGGAATCCTTCTTTGTTACCCGAATTGTACTCGTTATTGATTAATTATTAATTAATTATCATTTATACTTGTGTTGACAGCATCATAAAGTTGAGTAAATGGTGAGTTATTTTATTGTGGTTTCCCCAGTAGGCCTAAACCACAACAATGGTTTTAGTGGATTTTTATAAGACCACAAATTCAAATAAACACCCCATACTTTTCTTCGGTTTGATGCTCTGGAGGGACCAGGTCGGTTGACTGCTACTTCCGTAGAGCTTGGCTGAGTGTCATCCCCCTCGTTTGTAGTCTCTTCTTCGAAATGCTTTTTTTTTACATCATCGTATGCCGGCAGTTTGTTAATGACAGTTTCAATTTGTTCATCTTTTTCGAAGTCGCTCAACATGTCAGCAACGTTTTCGCAGGACTGTCTTTTGCGGTAAATGTAAATGAAAGAGCACTTTAAACCCGCTTTCCTGCAGTCACATCCTGAGCCGCATCCTCTTTTTTTGCATTTACAATAAAGTAATTTAAGCGGAACTTCAGTAAAAGAATCTTTAGATGTTCTGATTGGAGTTAGTCCACTCTTACTTTTCTTCCATCCCCATTCTTCCGGATTCTTGTAAACACCCTACGAAGTTTGAACTTCATGGTAGGTTTGGAGCAAATGCTGTTGTGCTGCTGCTACTGTGGGTAGAAGTGAAGCAATATTGGTTTTTTAGCGAAATGTTGGTACCGGAGAAAATCTACAGTTTGGTTTAACTCCTCGTAATTTTGAAGCATTTTCAGAAATTTCTTCTTTCCTTGAACGAAGATTGCAAATGTAATGCTACAGCCGCTAAAAAAGCGTGCATAAACAATATGTTATCTGCCACTGTTGGCTCAATCTGCATACTTTGTGAAAAGTAAACTCTTTGTACAGCTTTTTTTTAAATGGTTTCATGAAATAGTAACCTTTCGCTTGTGTTATTAAGCGAACAAGGAGGTCAGTTTTTTTCTACTATAATAAAAACAAAATTAAATGATGATATTTGATCGTTATCCTTACGATCAATGTGTCAGCATCCACTGTTGTCTGTTGAACGGTAAACTTAGATTTCTCGAACTTCTTTTTGACCATGGAAAAAGGCGACGCTTGATCTTTTCGTTGCTAGAAATCTTGCCTGTGTGTATGTCGTGATCTTCGACTCGTCGAGTAATACATTGGGGAATAGTTTGCCTATTTGATGGGAGAATTCGTTATGTACCTTTCTTGTTTGTTGTAACAGCTATATCCGTAGACTGCAATTATTGCGTTGGAACAGTGGTGCCCGTACTCTAGACTGCGCCAAAAGCTCAGATATTAGTATAAATAATAATTAATAACTAATCAATAACTAATACAATTTGGTGCTACAAGAGAGCATTTATGCTATTTTAAGAAATACAATCTAATACACACACGGTTAAATCTCAAACTACGGACTTCACAAGAAAATGTCCTAGACGAAACTATTAGACACTTTAATTTTCCACATTTTATACAAAAAGTATTTTTTGCCGAGAAGATACAATAAAAAAACTGATTTTCGTCGACATTTATCCAAGATGGCGGAACGAGAGGACACGCACCGAGGTAGAAAATTTAGTATGTTATTCAGGATATGAAACTGTGCTACATTGCCAATTTGCAAAACTTCATGATTTTTTCCAGGCAAAAATGCCTAGAGGAAAGCAAAAATATATGAGTGTTAAACTCTTAAGTGCAACACACTGCTATAATAAATATTTTAATATACCTATATAAAATGGGGACACCTTCGATTGTACTAACAACAGTTTTGTTTTGCTTGATTGAGGTCTTGCTATTTGTTTTTGTTAATGTTGGAAACACATAATGCTTATGTTAAATCAATTTCAAGTAAATATTTAAGTGGGAGGCACTATGGCTATATTGCATATTTCTTTTGGCAATAACAATTTTGCCAGTTAAGGTAACCTGTAAGTTACACTGAAAGGTTCTGTGTCTTTTAATAAAGCACAAGCGGTAAAAAATGGCTTTGTTATATTTACAAATTTTTAACTGTTTTTCTTTTGTGGAAAACTAAATTTGTTTACATGATATTGAAACAACAAGCAAAAAAGCTAACCACTATAACAATGTAATTATTATGGCAGACGCTATATTTTTGTCTGTTGTGTTGAATAAATTGTCTGTCTATGTAAATGTTTATGGTATGTGGAAAATGTTCAATAATACTGGAAAGTGGCAACCTTAAAAATCTTTATTTCATTGAAGTGATCGAGTTAAAAGCAAGCATTACTAATTGTGCGTTGGTAAATTTCTCTTAATTGATGATATAAATTAGAGACAGCAGAATGAGAAATAATTACTACTGCCACACCCAATTGTGCTCCAGAATTATCATTCGGTTGGGGTATTTACTTTCAGCCAATTTACGTTCCAAACTGACAAGATCTTGGTTCCTCTATGTTTTTTATTCTTGACAATATAAACTGTGTTTGATACCAATTTAATGTATCCATATTTTGTGTAACCGATAGTGTCAATGGCGGACCTTGAATCCAACAGCTTTAATGTAGTGGATCTTGCAATATCGAACTGAAAGGTTAAAGAAAGCAAAATATAACGACATGTTAAGCCATAGGCTCAAATATGAAACATTAGTTTAAGGTTCTCATTTTCGGAAACTATACTAGGGACGTTTAAGGAGAAATCGTGATAATTCATAATAAATTAAGATTCAATGACCTACTAAAACAAAGCGAAGGAAATCAGTTCCCTTTAATTTATTGTACTGTATTCCACGGGGTGTTACATTGCCAAACAAGTCTCCCCACGAATGACGTGGTACAGTATTATCACGTTTGATATAAATAATGGTTTTTTAATGTAACTTATAAAATCCCCTAAATTTTGTTATTTTGTTAATGTCTGTTGAACGAATTTCAGGCGTCGGTTTCAGAGAATAGAAATATACAGCGTATAATGGCATTCTATCATATTTAGCCATGGAGAGATGTGAGATTTAAGACGACATGCTATTTAGAAAAACAATAATTCTTTACCCTCGACACCCGCAAAGTTCAGAGATGGTGTTTACATCGAGTTTATCAACTGAAACTCAGATGTATTCTAAATTTTCTTTTAAATCTACTTCACATAGCACTGCCACAAAATAGTTATTTATTCATTAAAGGAAGTAAATAGAATTTACTAATCGAGGATGAGTTTGCAGCCTGCGGTAGCTCAGCGGAGCTGGCAATAGAGAGAAAGTGGTCTAAGATATTTACCTTCCGAGTTGCATATTAGATTTTATACACACTCGCGTAAACTGAAAAAAATGGTTTTTATTTTTGATGTTTGATTAATTTACTTTTGATACTTGAATAAATTTCTAAAAATGTGTATACCATAAGTATTAACTGATACGCTGGTGGACTAGTTATTTTCTCTATAAACGTAAGTGAGTTGCTTACGCCACGTCGTCAATAACAACCAACATCTTTTCGATAAAACCAGCTTAGCTCCCAACGCACAACGTTCTAATAACGTATTTACGACAACGAGAGTTGAATATGCGATATAAAACAGCGTAGCATACATACTGTCTGAAATGAATAGCTATAGCTGGCTAAATAAAAGCTTCTTCTTTTGAAATATAAAATATCACCAGTTACGCTCAATCACACTACTTAATTCTTTTGATCTTACTAACCATTAGGCTCGCAAAACTCTAATCCCTGGGTTGAGTTTCTTCATAGTTGAACATTTACGCAATCGTATAATTGCATGAGTATGGCGAATGCTTCTTAATAAAATTTTTATCTCAAATAATGGTAGCGAAATGACACAGAATTTTGTGTTCAATTTTATTTTTAATCCAAATTAGCTGTTGATAATTACGTCACAGGTATATAATATGAAAATAAATGCAACTCAGTAACTATGCAAACCTGTTTATCGGTAACCAGAGACGCCATCTGATCCAACGCTGTCTCGATCCGAATTTCGAGAGAACTTCCTGGGCCCCCGATGCTGGAATCTGCTCAAAATGCCCTTTTTCTTCCACCCTGCTCCGTCGTCTGCTCACCAGAACCGTTTCGCTCCAAGTTGCCGGTAGCTGCTTCGACTGCGATGTTTGTGGTCCGCTTTGCTGCTTGCTTGCCTTGTGGCCCAATGTCGCTGCTCTTAGTCGTATCTGCTCTCAGGCTTTATTTGCTGCTCCAAATGGTCTCTGCGCTTCTCCAAATCGTGGTTGTGTGTCGAAGTCCGAAGTTTTGCTGCTCCAATCTCGATTATTAACTGTTTACCGGACACACAGCACATACACAAACTAGCCCTCGTTTGGATAACAATAATACAATCAGTTGGAACTCAAAAATACTTTAATTACATAACGATTTACAACAACTTTATATATAAGCCAGCACACAACCTTCTACTTGGCTTTGCTTGGCCGAGCGCTTTTGTTCTTATTTACAATTGCTAAGTAACAAACTACTTCCGGGATTGGACCGTGTTATGATTGAGATCGAAGAACTTAAAGTTTCGCCCACTTTCGTAAGGAGCTTCATTAGGAGGAAAAATTAAAAGAGCACGGTAACTCAACGTGTCAACCGATCTAGAGGCGAAACTCTTTGCAAGGGAAGGGACAGAAGAGCACGGTAACTCAACGTGTGAACCACGTCAGAGGCGAAACTCGACTAACTATCGAAAGGAGAAAGGCGAGAATTTATAGGCAAGCGCAGTCGCGGTTTAGCAAATGCCGTCGCGGTTCAGTGGCGGTATATTGGTACATTGGTGAAACAGATCGTTCAATGAAAACTCGCATCTCTGAGCACCAGCGCTGTCTCAAATCGCCTCCCATTTCATCATCAGCCATCGCCGAACACCAACGCGATACTGGTCATAAGATCCTTTTTGATTAAACTTCCATCATCTGCAAATTCCCATTCTTCTTTAGCAGAAATATTCGCGAAGCCATTGAGATTTATAAACACCCTAACAATCTCAATCGGGACGAAGGCTTTCCCCTTCCTTCTATGTGGAAAGTGCTAATTCCTAAGCCCCGCCCACTGTCATTGTGTCCATGATCCATAAATCAAAAATCAGTAAACAGAATGGCGTCACACATCATAACCACGCCCAAAAAATTTAAAGTGCAAACTTTTTCGAAAAAAGTCATGGCAACTGTATTCTGATACTGTCAAGGTGTTATGCTTATCGACTTTCTTGAACTAGGACCTACAATAAATAACCAGTGACATCTAGTGACCTTAAAAAAGCTTAAAGAAGCCCTCAGAAAAAAACCCCAGAAAAATTAAGTTAATATTGTCTTTCTCCATGATAATTCAAAGTAGGGATGGGCGCGTGACGTGAAAACAGTCGTGTCACGTCGTGTCACGGCGTGTCACGTCGTGAACGTGACTAATATTTGAAAATCGTGACGTGAACGTGAGTGAACGTGACTGAAAATTTCCAAGGCGTGATTCACGTTTCACGTTAATTTCACGTTAAATATTTAGTAACGAATAAAAAACTGCAGGGTGCAGCAACTTTTAAATTCATTACATCACAAATTGTGCCAAACAAGTTACATTATGTGGTTTTATTTTTGGACCCTAAATATAAATCCTTAAAGTTCATACATTCACATAAAAGAGAAGATTATAATTCAAATAAAACTATAAATGATAATGATGAAATACCTAGCAAACGACTCAAAACTGGTACATCAGCATCAGATTCTTATCTTTCTACACTTAGAGAGAACTCTGACGATGACACATGTAATTAGGATGATGTCGAAACAGAACTAAATTAGTATGTTATATTAAAATTCCGAAATGTAGATGACATTTTAGGATTTTGGAAAAACAGTGTAAATACGCCACTGTTAAAAAAACTTACCGGCAAGTTCCGCTACAAGCGAAAGAGTATTTTCTACAGCTGTAGCTGGGCGAATTTTAGAAGTGCGCAGAATCCGACTTAACGCTGAAAATGTTGATTACATATTATTTTTAATTTAACATTTTAATGTTTAGATGTGTAGATGAACTTATTATTCTAATAAAAGTAATGGTTTGTTTTTTATACTCGGCTAACGCTGAAAATGTTAATTACGTTTTATTATTAAACCAAAAATGAATTGTGTAGATGTGTAGATGAACCTATTTTTAGAAAAGTAGTACCTAATGTTTTGTTTTGTATACTCGACTTAACACTGAAAATGTTGATTACGTTTTATTTTTAAACCAATTTATTGTGTACTTGTGTAGATGAACGTATTATTCTAATAAAAGTAATGTTTTTGTTGTATACTCACCTTAACGCTGAAAATGTTGATCCTTGTACGTAAAAGTACTTTCAAACCTACGAATTAAAAGTGTTGCCTAGCAACGTATACCTTATGTACTCATACCAATAAGGGAAACGTCAATTCCAATGACAGCTTTTAGTATTACAAGTAAAGTCTTTGAAGACAGCTGCAAGAAATATATTTGCGAGAAATTAGTATTTATCCCTTGTGGAAGTTATTGTAGTCATTTTTCATTTTTTTTATGTCAACTATTCTGATTGCAACATATCACGTAAATTATGTCACGTGCAAAACAAATTTTTAGTTCCCTTTAGGGTTTTTTCATTGGTTTTAAATTTGAACATTCTGTTCTATCTGAATTTAAATTTTGAAATAAAAGCTGCGTGTCACGTCGTGAGTGGCGTGTCACGCCGTGAACGTGAGTGAACGTGAACGTGATCGTGCGTGAACGTGACTGTTTAAAGCCAGCGTGAAACGTGCGTGACGTGAGCGAAAAATCACTCACGCGCCCATCTCTAATTCAAAGCCCCATACTGCAGTTACTACTCAAGAGGCGATACAGAAGATGGGATGCTCAGTTATGCCACATCCAGCATTAAATATAGATTTAGCTAAATCGGAATCTTATTTGTTTGGGGCAATGAAAAAAAGTACGAAAGGAATTAAATTCGAATCTTTGAAGGAGGTAGAACAAGCCGTAAAACAATGGATTAACAAAACGAATACATCTTTTTTCAAAGTGGATTTGAGCGATGGGTTTCAAGATGGCGCACATATTTAGAAAGAGAGGCGATTATGTTGAAAAATAATGTTTTGTAATTCAAAGCTTGAATAAATATTATACGAGATTTCTTTTAGATATTTCTTAACTTAACGATAGTACAGGCCAACAGGCATTACTTACGGTATAAGTCTCGTATTTAAATGAGAATAATTGAATTTTATTTGGTTCTGTTTGAAATTATTAAACAAATTTTTAAAAAATCGTTAAGCTTTTTTGAAGATTTCTTTGTTATACACAAAAAAATATAAAATTTAAAAAAAACTTGACATTTGAGCATAAAACAGATAAAATAAAAAAATGATTGGGCGATTTTTATATTCAGGAAACTCTAAGATAGCGCTTTCTGTATAATATTATTTCCATGAAAGTAAAATTTATTAATAATAAAAATAAATGAGTTATAGAGCTATAATGTTTTGTATAATTATTAGTTGAATTTTGCTATATACAGCGCATGTAGAAATATCATGTTCCCTTGCAATATCTCATAAACGTTGGAATCGCATATGCAGCCGCCAGCCCATTTGAAAATGTATTCAATTTATTAGAAACGTCAACATATCTTAACCCCTATCTTAATTTGATTTTTAAAATTATTTAGTGTCACAACGTTAACTTACGAGGGAAGTTCTGAATAAAGCCCTTTACATATTTTTTTAAATTAGAGCGAGAACGAGCGTTACGACAAGATTCTTGCTTTCGGTGATTTCGTTCTCGGCTTACCACTTCCGCTCTCGTTCTCAATTTCGGTGTCGTTGTCAGTGTGAGAACGAGAGCGAGAGCAAGCCAATTCTCGTTTCTCGCGAAACACTATTCAGGAGATACTCAGTTTTAAAAGCATTCAAATATATTTGACGTTAAAAACTATTGTGTCAAAGCGATTCCCATAAGTTGCGCGAAAATGTCTTTAAAGATTTAATGCGTACTAAGCTGTAAGTCAAATGACGCTTCATTAGTTGCACCATACATTAGCCTGTTCAAATCAACCGAATGAAGCAGTGGCACAAAAATGGATAAAGGTTTTGAATTTATAGGACTGGCGGAGTGGTAAGACTAGTATCTGTGAAAAGAATGACAATATAAAAGGTGATAAAACGAATAGACCTGTTCTGATTGCAATACCAACAGTCTGCAAGGTGTATGGCCCTACCCACACACCAAGGGAAGCCCCGTATGCAGGCGGCACCAAGGCGACGTAGGGGAGCACAGACGGGGCTTACAAAGACCAGTATTTTTAAAACCGTACTTTTGCCTTCCCGTGGCGGAGCCGTTCCAAGAGCAATCCTGCTCTAGCATCCGAGGCGCATGAGACGTTAAAGCCGTCGTTTGAGGTGTCGGCCACATACAGCCGGATGTACTAGTATCCGAGACAAGTCGGGCAGTTAATTGTTGGGCAGGGCCAGGAGCGAACCTGGCTCACGTTCCGAGACTCGTCACGACTGTCGTTGGAGGTGTAGACGTGGTTACAATACGCTGATATCTGAGACGAGCTTCCTCGGGGCAGACCTCACGAGTTCATCCCTCAGAATTCCTGGAGACCACCTTGTCTCACAATTGCATGGGATTGCGTATTACAAGGGTGTATAGCTGCGCAGCAGAGGGTGCAAACGTTCGAAAGGAGGTGTGCACGATACGGCAGAAATGTTGAGCCGTAGTACAGAAATGTATGGTAGACAGTTTACTCTAGAACGGCTACTTGTCAACGGTTACACGAGTAGTACGGGCAGTTAGCACCAGTGATGTAGTGGCAAATCTGCCAGTGGGGGAACGCTAGACTTCTGAGAGGTATGGAATATCCCCCAGGAAAATGGGGTCCGGGGGTCCTCTTCCGGAAATTTTTTAAAAGTATAGGTGCAAAAATATGCGTTTTGATGATTTCTGGTGCAATTTTTCCGTATTACGATGTTGCCAGTTTCGTAGCCTTAATACATAAATATCAAGCCTATAACTTTCTAATTCAAACTATTTTTAATACTTTGCATATTCATAGCAAGTAGCAAGTCATGTTTGAAGTGATATTTCTAAATAATAGCATATACCACTAGCCTATATTTAAATGACACTGGAATGAATAATTATCAAATTGTTTGTGCTAATAAGTAAATGCCATAAATTCGTTCCGTATTTTTTTAAAACTTAACCAGTGGGGGAACGCCGTTCCCCCACGTTCCCCCTCGACTACACCCCTGGTTAGCACAAGCCCGAAGTGCCTCGATACATGGAATTTCGATTCCCGGTATTTAGGTGCTCGGCTGACTGAGTGAGGATGCATTCGTGGTGGCAGTGATTGGGCTGGGCACATTGTTTCCAGTGGCGCCCCGAACTTGCGAACGGACATAACCGTCGCGCACGATGGAGTATTATTATGCTTTATTGCCGGTATATTCTAGTGTTAAAAGTACTCCAATGTGTGCAATATCACTAACTTCCAAGCATGATTGTAATTTTGAAGAAGTTACTTATAATGGAGAATTAGGTACCTACTCATTAGGAATGGTATTTAAATTGAATATTACGGTGAAGTGACACACTACGATGTATGTAGCAACGTATGTAGTAACGTAGTATATAATAACGACTTTTATTTACAACTATTAAACAATTCCGGTGTTATTTTCCAATTATTTGTCAATTATGATATATATTATTAACTAAAATCACAATGCCTGTTGTTTATATTTCATAATTACATCGATACCGCTATGAATGCATGGATACCACCATAATTACATCGCTAATACGGATTTATGTGCATATAATCAAACAGGCCATAAACTGTTTTTTTTTTGAGTTGACAGTTATCAGTCTGACAGTTTGAAAATAATAATTTACACTTCTTTCGTTCCAAACCTAAAATGGAAAACGATAGCGACAATAGTGCTGTATTCCCCCTGAAGTACGCCAAGCCGGCAAACAAGCTACACAAAATTTACTCCCAGAAAAGTCGAAAAAAACTTATGATATCGGATACAAAAATTTTCTGGAATGAATTAATATAAAGTAGTTGTAAATAAAATAGCGTATTTCACTCGCATATAATAGCACTAAAGTTTCTTTTTATCCATTATACAGTGTGGTCCATTAAGTGTGCAACAAATGGGAATTTTTTTTATTAGTTGTACAATCGAAATTTAAATATTGCCAAAAGTTAGTGCATGTTCGATAACCATATCAGATGCCCTTAGAATGGCTTCAAGTCAAACAATATACAGGGCAGGACAAAAAATATGAAATTCGTTCAAGAACAAAGTTACCTTATTTCAAAAAATATAGCAAAATTTTATTGAGAAAAGTTGTTTAGAATTAAAAGCTATGCTCAAATACAAAGTCACGGCCTCCTATTCGAATTTTGATTCTTTTTTGGAAAATTTTGTATTACCCCCGTATGATACATATTTTTATTATTTTGATTTTATATGTATTTAAAGTAGCCACAACCACATCCTTTTTAAATAACTTTTAGCAACTTGAAGCGTATTTGTAAAATTTACTTGGATTTATATTTTTTTAGGTAAGCGTCCACTTCATGTTTGTTGCAACGATATTTAACAGAACTTTAGAATTTCGCAAATATTATTTTTAACAAAGCAAATGCTTTACTAATAATAATTTACATATGAAAAACTCTTAATAAAATCAGAATAATAAAAATATGTATCATACGGGGATAATACAAAATTTTACAAAAAAAGAATCAAAATTCGAATAGGAGGCCGTGACTTTGTATTTGAGCATAACTTTTTATTGTAAACAACTTTTCTCAATAAAATTTTGCTATATTTTTTGAAATAAGGTAACTTTATTCTTGAACGAATTTCATATTTTTTGTCCTGCCCTGTATATTGTTTGACTTGAAGCCATTCTAAGCGCATCTGATATGGTTATCGAACATGCACTAACTTTTGGCAATATTTAAATTTCGGTTTTACAGCTAATAAAAAAATTTCCCATTTGTTGCACACTTAATGGACCACACTGTATATACAGTGTATCCCATAAAGTTCCCTACAAATGGGAAACTTTTTTATTATTGGTTTCTCAGAAAATTTTGTTCTTTATAAAATGCTCTGATTGGCTTCAAAACCTAAAATAAAATACCAAATGACCGAAATATTGCGTAGTATACAGGGGAGGGTCAAAAACATAGATTCCTCTTAAGAGTAAAGCACCCTTATTTTTAAAAGTACAAAAAAGTTTTATAATAATTAATTGTTTAGAATGAAAAGTTATGCTCAGATTCAAAAGCATGGCCTTCTATTCGAAAAATTAATATTTTTTCAATTTTTTTGAATATTGCCTCTCTTTATTTAAGAACAGTACAACTGTGCTAATGTTTCTTTAAATTAAGTCCTATACAGTCACTTTTCAGGAATATTTAAAGTATTAAAACGAATTGGAAGAATATACAATAATTTTTATTTTTTTATTCAATCGTTAGCTGCATGCCTGTAGAGTAGCTATTTAGCACATTAATTTTTTTTGTGAAAATGGTTTTCTTGCATTAAAATGAATCAGGTAATAATCATTTGCAAACGTTTAAACCCGTACGTAATTCAAAACGCTTAAGATTTTCCTTCAAATTATTTATTGAATGCTGGCACATAACACAATATGAAAAAAAACTACTATAGCCATGGGAAACAAATTTGTAAGACAAACGTTTAAACCCTTATACATATAATTCAAAACGCTTCAGATAATCCTTCAAACTATGTAACAACAACTAGATGTTTTGAAGGATGTAAAAGTAAACGTTACAACAGGATATAAATAAACATATTTTCATATTACACTATGAAATAAAACTAAAGTAACACACAATTTGTTATTGAAATATTTAAAAACACTTTTAACACACTAGAAATTAACTGATAACATAGGATAATAGCTTATAATGTATAAACCAAGAATGTATTTACTAATTTACTAGAAGATATTAACCCTTACTGAACTTTTCTCTCGTGAATAAATATTTACCAAAGTCACTTGGCGTATAGATATCTATTGAGGTCACTATAATTAAATAATTATAATAAATGTAGGTTAAATTACATGCTATTACTAAAGATATTTGCTAGAAATTTTTTTACTATTATTGGAGAAGTTTTGCGATATCACAAATAACAACCCTTGCAAAATAGACAATGCGCGTTGTTTCGAGCGAGAAAATAGAAAATTGTATTTGTAATTCGCATAAAAGCAATCTCAATTTTTAGATTTGAAAATTTAGTAACACAAAGTGTACACTTTTATTTGGAATTGATAGGGAAAATGATTAATTACTAAAGCAGTCTACTAATTATTAGTTAAATTAATTTGATCTAATTTTAGTAACGTTTTTAACAACATAAATCGCTGTTCTGTATTTATAACGCGAAATGCGAATGACACTATTTCCTAAGACGGTAACTATAATTTATGTTAAAAATAAGTTAAGCTTAGTTTCTAATAGGTGTAAAGCCTAAGAAAGCGAGAAGAAGAGATCCATGATTGTCTTAATTTAATATATTTTTAGTAAATTATGAATATATAAAATAGTGGAGGGTTTAAATTGTAACAATTATATTTGTAAATAACTAGGTTGCAGTTTCTTTAAGGTTTATACATATCCTATTTATTTTCGAATAAACCAAAAACCAAAACGTGAAAGGATGCTACACCGTTAATAAATGATCAATAGCTTGTAAGAATAGGAAAATAACTGTGTTTAGAGAAACCTTTCTACAGGAAACCACTTGTTGAATCTCGGATAAAAATGAGCCGACAGATGTGCCCAATTAATAACGGAAAACTGATGTCCTTCCTTCGCACTAAATTGGTTATAAACATGGTACATTTCCGCTTGCTCCGATCTCATATTTACGACGAAAAAGCTTTACTGCAGCTCACGACTACGTCGTCGTCGCAGAAAATCTGAGGTTTTAATGTATAAACTACGCAGTTCGCAGCCAATGATGTTCTACCAATTTACCGCATCGGTGAAAGACAAAGTTTTAACGACAATGTAGGTAGACGCACCGCTGAGTTCTAAGGCCCATATTCAGTTACTAGGTCAAATTGATGTGCGTATGAATATCAATTCCTATCTGAAGTGATTGTGTACGGATATTCTCATTTGCATGGCTTTGTACTATGAAATCGATTACATCTCGTTTTCATTTAATTAATGGAATAATATTGACAATTAAGAAGAATGAAATATTTATAATCGAAAATGGTTCATACTTATTTTATGTATAGGATTGCTAGTGGTTTTTTCTTTTAGTTTTTTACTAGTTTATCCATTATTATTATAAAAAGTAATGGGCTTAGGTTATCGCCATGTTTTATACCGCTCTGCATTTTGAATTCCCCTGATGTCAGTCCAGCTATTTGAATTTTTCCTCTAACTATTTTGTATATACTTCTGATGGCCTTTATTAGTTCCATTGTAACTTCCAGCTCCTCTAAGCATTCCCATATTTTTTCTCTTTCAACTGTATCAAAAAGTGCTCTTATATCTAGAAAGGTTAGCAGTAGTTCATCTCCTTCCTCTATTTTTCTTTCTATAATATTCCTCAATATACATATGTTGTCATTAGCTTGCCTATTTGCCCTAAATGCCCCATGTTCCTCCTCTAATTTATTTTCTATCACTTTTCGAAGTTTCTTCTCCAGAATTCTGGTATATACTTTAAAGCACAACGAGGAAACACAAATGGCTTTATAATTATCGCATTCCGTCTAATCCCCTTTTTTATATATTGGAACTATCAAGTTCTTTTCCCAGTCCTCTGGAATTTTCTTAGGTCTCCATGCCTCCTCACATATTTTCCAGAGCCATTCTTTACCCTTTTCTCCCATCCATTTTATCATTTTCGGGTCCATTTTGTCCTCGCCCCCTGCTTTCCCAATCTTTATCTTTTTTACTGAATTTTCCAGTTCCTCGTTTGTTATCTGTTCTGTTTCTTCTCCTGATTCTTCCCTTTCTCTATTTGATTCCATTTCTTCATTGTCTCCTTTCTTTTTAAATTTCTGCTCGAAGTAGTCTTTCCATACTTCCATTATTTCCTTTATGTCTGTTGTAATATGGTTATTTTTATCTCTAATTCCTCTAATTTATTTTCGCTGGCTTACTCTCATCTCTTTTACCTTGGCCCAGAAAATCCTATTATTATCTTTATATGTTTCATTTATCTCTCTTCCAAAGTCTTCCCTGCTTTTCTTTTTAGCTTCTTTTACTGTCTGTTTTACTTTATTTCTCTTATTTATATATTCCTCTCTATCCCGTTGCTGTCCAGTCTGTATGTATTTTTTCCAAGCCTTTTTCTTTTCCTGTACTTCTTCTTTTACTTGGTTATTCCACCAGTTTCTTCTTTTCCTGTTACTATTTATTTTTGTCGTCCCACAGACACTTACTGCCTTTGAATATTTTACTTCTTTAAATACTTTCCATATTTTTCCATTTCTCACTCACTTTTCCGTAATTCTTGTCTATAAGACTCTTCGTCTGTCTCTTTTGATATTTTATCCTGTGTTTTTCTTCTTCTAGTTTATTTATCTTCACCTTTCTAAATTATATTTCGTTTTCTGTTTTTTTGCTTCTGTATTTTCCATGTCGCTATTACTAATCTGTGATTCGTTCCTAGTTCCGCCCTCTTCTCAGTTACTATTTGTTCTATACTATGTCTTAATATCGGTGTGTAGGTTATATAATCTACTACACTTTTGGCTTCTCTCACCTCTGCCACAAATGTATATTTGTCTTCTAGTTCATGTTCCCAGAAAGTATTTTCTATCAATAAGTCGTTAACTGGCAGAATTCTAGCATTTTAGTTCCATTTGTATTCATTATTTCCTCTCCACATCCGCCCATACATCCCATCCCTCTATTCACATCTCTTCCTACTCGAGAGTTCCAGTCCCCCATTATTATTATTCTCTCACTTCATCTAATTACGAGACATTTTATTAGTTCAGAAAAGAATTACTGCTGATTGTCAAATACTACAAACCCGTCAAAAAGCGTTCATACGAGAAATAACCTCGAAAAATGTGAAGGACAAGTCAGACAGTCATCATAGGTTTATGGGCGTATATACAGCATTGCCTATAATTTCGGCATGTTGCACAGATTTTTGTGAAGCATCTTAACTTTCATCTAATTTATATACTTAACGACACTCATTTTTTTCAAAATAATTTTGCAATGTATGTAGTTTTTTAGTGCGTGCTGATAATATCTTCAATTTATCCTGCTATTTATCATTAGCGTCGGCAACACCGTGTTTTACAGATATACACTAGTTAAATCCACTCTCCAAACCGAAAGAAGTATTTATGTAATACTATCCTTGTCGTAACGCATAGAAAAACGATATCTATGTTAACTTCGTGCAAAGATGACCCGAAGCTCATTTTTGGTTGAATGAATAGTAACATTCTGTTATGCTAATATCAGCTAGAAAAAAATGCTTGAACTTGGTAATTTCTAATTAAGGCAATTTAACAAAATTCCAACAATAAGTAATCCCTGCATTGCATTGTAAAGATGGAGAACTAAACTACCGTATAATAATATTTTAGTGAGGTTGTTAACGAACAGGAAGCTGACAAACATATTTGATAAAAATCTTTTCAAAGGTTAACTAGTTTTACTTGAGTGGGTGTAATGCTTTAAACGTTTTTTTCACTACATAATTTAATTAATAATTAATATTCGTATTGAGTAAATAAATAATGCCACAATGGTTTAAATTGGAGTATGAAATATGAAACTTAGAAGATTAACAATAACTAAAGAAAGGCTCCTTTATAAAACTTAACATGTTAGAACCTTGATGAGAGATGTCGTGAGAAGCTTGTCTGCCGCAGAGGAGGTATACATATGCATTCGGCTTATGGATTCCGCTTTTGCTACTGACTAGTATAGTTTCACATTTGTTCACTTTTCGGCATTGCGTGAGTTAGCAAGTAAATTGAGAGAGAATAGTGCTTGCAATAAAAGATACAATTAAAGATATACGTTATTTCATTTTTATATTTTCTATTGCAGATATATACAAGTACAAATAAAGCTCATGAATATAACAACGACATTTTAAATATGAAAACTACGATTGAAAATAAAACGGCCTATAAGTACCAGTAAAATTTGAATGAAACATTGCGCTTACCTAACATTGATGTTCATTAGTATTACTACCTATAGAAAGGTATCTGCCCGATGCGGCTGGATTAATAGAACAAGGTTGTCGTTTCCCATTTTTGTCTTTTTTACATTTGTTTTGCATCTGTGGGGTCCCATTTTTTTGTTAAGAGTAAAGTCTGAGCTATGCGACCTAATATCATAAATACCCAGTGCTAGAAATATATACACACAGAAAACGAGTTATTTTCAGTAATTTGGTTTTTATTTAAAAAAAATATTTAACAAATTTTATATTTATATTATTATACGGTTTCCGAGAGTATTAAGGCCCACCATAATTAAACTTCAAAATCACACAGTAGGTAACGTTTTGTTATTATTAAAACGTATTTTTGTGTTCGTTGTAATGTGGATTTTTCCGTGATCTATACTTTACTTTACTGTAAATTTAGATTTCCCTTTGTTTGATAGTTAACTCAGACGTAGAAGCACAAAACCCGCCCTTACCTCAGTGCAGCTAAGGAAAATGACAATATTGTCCTTGTCGGCCTGTGCGTGATTACCTATAATGCTGCAATTATACATGTAACCCTGCCAGAAATAAAAACCAAACAGTTTACATGAAAAGATATATATTCTGCAAAAGAAACATACATGTATGGAAATACATAAAAATACTACACACTCGTAGTGTATAACTCTTATTTGTGCTATTAATAGTAAAACGGAAGAGTCCACGAGCTTAACTTTGAATCTAGATGCAATGTTCATATTCCGAACTCGAATTCACTGAATATAGCCCTGACTCCAGTGCCTTGAAATCACCTGAAGCGATGTGTCAACTAAATAATGCCAGCGCTTTGTTCTGGCACGCTGAATCAGCAGCGCGCTAGTTGAGGCTATTGCGTAATTTGCTGGAATTCCTTCGTGAATTTCTATTATGGTTCAGCTCCCAGTTTCACGTTCAGGGCATTCAACCGTGTGTTCTATTTATGATAATTAAGCTTGTCTTTACCTTGTTGCAAGATACAAATTTCAGCTCGAAGCTTTTGGTAGTTGCTCCCACAGGCTTCTGGCGTTAGCAAAGTCGGATGGCTTCCTTGAAGCTCGAACGGCAGCTAGAATAGCAGTTTCTGGCTATGAACTGCTGTATTTCGGAGAGGTTTTCCCAAGCTGGCACTTATAATACTTCGCATGGCGCCCCTTTGGTTTCGGGCGACACGCACACCTCGCTTATTGGCAAGCGACTGCTTCCACACGCCTCTAACGAGCCAAGTTGCACTAAACCGTTTTCTCACTCCGTCACATACAGTTGTAATAACAGCACCCGGGATCAGTATTCCGCTGGCTTACACTTCACTTTTCGAACGCGCGAAATATTCGTTGCAGGTTTTAAATACACAATACGTTTTAATCTAAGTACTACGCTGTAAGAAATTTAGTTTAGTTTTATTCCTAGCAGAACACATAGTTTGAGTCTGATATTGTAAATGATGCAACTAATGCTGAACACTATAATTTTTTTCGTAAAGACCGGCCTACAAGAGAAAGAGGTGTTGACGTGTACGTGAGAAACAAATACAGATGTATAGTGTTGCAGCAGGTTGATCTTAATGTAGAGCAAATGTGGGTAAGGATTTTCGTCCATAAAATATCTTTTGCTGTCGGAGTTCTTTATCGTCCTCCAAATTTTGATAAGAACGTATTCATTAATGAATTTGAACAATCTTTAACTAATGGTATTTTAAAAACGGAAAATATTATCTGTACGGATCTTTTGGTTTAACGCAGATTATAGACTACGCATGTTACAAAAATCACGGCAACTCTTATTGATTTAATTTGTGTTGATGATGTTTTGCAAAAAGGTGTAATGAATGTACCTCATGTTACCTATCATGAATTGTTTTGTGTGAGATAGGATTCAAATCAAATTACTCAAAGTGAACATTATACTTATAAAAACGAAAACATTAATATTGATCTTTTTATGCTAGATTTCTAGATATATTTTATTACACAGAATTAGACTACATTGATAACAAAATTAGCTTCCTCAATTAAATTATTTTAAATTTGTTTAATTTGCATTCATCTTTAAGAAATACTGCAAAAACTAAACACAGGAAATATGGGCCGTGGTTAACTGACCACCTAAAGCTGGTTATGACATTACGTCATAAGGCGTTAGTGAAACTTAAGCATTCTGAAACGATAGAATACTGGAGTTTCTACCGAAGTTTACCTAATTTAGTTAGAAAAAATCACATTTGGAGTACAAAATCAATAAGAATAAAAAAATAATAAATAATTGGCAGGAACTAAATACATAAAATGTTCTTAATAGCTAAAAGTTAAACAATATTTCTGAGAATTTAGTAGATGTTGCTGGCATTAATAATAATTTTGGGAATTCGATTCCAAAAATCAAAAATAATCTTAAAGCCGAATTTATTCCATACTAACAGAACAACTTAAAAACTAACTTTGACAACTTGTTCAAATTTCGTACTGTAAGCGAAAATGATATACTCAAAATTATTAAGAGCATTGAGTCTAAAGCTCATGGATCAGATTATATTTCTACTGCGATGCTAAAATTATGTTGTCCGTATAGTGTTTTCAGTGTAACACATGTAATAAACTTTTATATTGAAAATTCAGCGTTCCCACAAATATGGAAGCAATTCAAGGTGATACCGTTGCGTAAGTTGAGTCGCCCAAAATAATATAAAAATTTGCGCCTCATAAGCATCATCCCTGCCATGTCAAAAAGTATTGAAAAAGCCATGGCTTTTCAGATTCGGGAACATCTAAATCGGAAAAATATTCTCCCTGAACGTCAGTCAGGTTTTAGACCTGATCATAGTTGTAAAACATCAATAATTAATATTGTAGATGGCATTATTGTGGGGACGGATTCGGAAGAAACTTACATTATTAACTCTTTTAAATTTCAGTTAAGCCTTTGATACTCCTGATCATTTAGTTTTAGAAACAATTCAACATTATATCGGATTCGATAACACTGCTGTTGAATTATTGCATACATATTTATTGGGCCGTTTACAAAATGTCTTTCTCAACGGAAATATATCAGAATCTGTTGAAATTATTACAGGTGTCCCGCAGGACTCTATTTTGGGACCAATTTTGTTTACTACTCACACGTGTCATATACCTACTAAACAAGAGTCTTCAGCACAGTCACTGTCACTTATATGCTGATGATACACTGCTTTATGTGTCTTTTCATTCAGAAGATTTTGATACTACATTAAATAATAGAGGGCGTTCATTTTAAAATTCCGAATTTGAAATTTCTTATAGGCAACACACAGTGCAAATTCAATCCAAGGCGACTATAATCTTAAAACATGCCATTCCTATAATTAAAATCAGAGCATTCACGTGTCATTGTACTTAAAGGACGTAAAATGTATTTCAACACTGAAAAAGTGGACATGCTTCTAATTTTGAGGGAATGTCGCTGTTAGGTTGTATGCACAAAGTTTGGATGGATTAATAGACGTCATTAATACACTGTTTTTGATTAATACACTCTTTTTCATTAATTAACTGTTTTTTAAAAAGGATGGATGAATAGATCTATTAATACACTGTTTTTAATTAATACCCTCTTTTTCATTAATTAACTGTTTTTGTGATTTTGACGTTTTGATGATATTTTGCATGGAGGTTAGTTGTATTAATCAAATTTGTAGTCACAAAGAAAGATTTTTCGGTCAACGAAAAAATTTTGTAATCAACTCGTTTGTTAATGGGAGATTAATAATCTCAACTATTAAAGGCACTCACTCGCTATCGCTCGTTCGTGCTTTAAACAGTTTCGATTATTAATCGCCTTCATTAACACACTTGTTGGTTAAATAACTATAAATTTCTTGATTTATGATCCACCAGCCCTACTCCAAGTGGTTCCTGAAGAAATACGCAACAGTATGTGGTTTTTAAATGATGGTGCACCTGTGCATTTTCACCAATCATTTGATGGACGTGTAATTGGGAGAGGTTCAGAACATCCTTGGCCACCTCGTAGTCCCGATTTGACTTTACTAGACTTCTTTGTGTGGGGCAAAGTAAAGAATGACGTCTATGAAGTCCCCATTCATAATGAAGAACATTTACGTGAAATAATGTTTGAATCTTGTCACTCTATAACACCAGAAATGTTAGCTCGAGCTAGACAGTCATGCATAGAAGAATTGCACTGTGCCAAAACAAAGGCGGAAAGCAATTTGAACATTTAATTCGTTAATTGTTCTGTTTTTATTACTCTTATAAATTTATCGTAGTTATTATTTTATTATTAAAGATTAAATTGAACTGCCTTTGTAATCATTAGGCGTGTATGCTCTAAAACAACTCTGATTTAATTTTAAAACAAAATGTTAAAAACTTTGAAAGCGCATGTGCGTTGCATCGTATGTTGCCTATTTAAAAACTTTCAGGTTCCTAGTTTTAAAATGGGCACCTTGTATACAAAGTGATTTAAATAATCTCTTAAAAATATGTAATTTCACTTCATATAAATTCTACTAAATCTAATATAATGCTGTTCGGTGGAAAGACAGAAAGAGATTTAGCAGCAGATAAAATAACATTTATCTAGACAACAACCTACCCCTCTTGAAGGATGAGGTAAAGGGTTTTGGTGTTGTGCTTGATGCCAGCTTAAGATTTAAGGCTCACGTTAATACCTGCATATGGAGAGAATAATCGAGCTTAAACTTGATATACTCAAGTAGACAATTTTTAAATAAAACTGGTAAAACAATGTTGTGCGACTTACCCCTGCTATCGTAAATCAAGTATGCAGATGCTTTATATACTCACGGTATTGATTCAAAAAACACTAAAAGAATTCAATTAGTATAAAATAACTGCTTTTGATACACTGTATCAGGAAATATAAACATATCTCACACAAATTAAAATAATCGAGATAGCTTGACATGTACAGTCGAAATAAATCACCTAATATTTAACAAGAAAAATTACGAGTACATACCGTAGAATTTAAACTTACGATATAAGGGACTATTAACGGTACCCTATCACAAAAACTCTTTATTCGAAAGACGTGTTACATATAAAATTTGTATGATTTTCAATAATTTCCTTGCAAATATCAGAAATAAATCTGTAATTAACTTAAGAAATTATATAAGCAGCCTTATTAAAGCAAGGTGGGTAGAGGAATTCCAAACTTCATATATAAGTTTTGTGTACTATCTAGATGTGACATAAGCTTTTGAAGAAAATCGCATAACCGAAAGTATGGTGTTTACTCTTGTAATTTTTCGATTTTTTCAAACACAACTCTAACGAAATTTTTCAAACTTTACATTTTTATTACATTTTTGATGTGAGATAGGTGATTTTCAGGTTGAATACCTCTAAGATGGGTTTCTTTTGTTATTAACCCCTATTTTAAATAGGATACCCGGTATATTATTACATTTTTGAGTTCAGCTTCAAATTTTAGAGAAAATTTGTCTCTTGAACTAACGCTCTATTTTGTACGGTTTCTGTAGAATTTGTAATTTTTGAAAAATTTTGACAAATGCTTAAAAATAAAAAATCAAAACTTTGCTAATTTATTATAAGATCACTGTAAAAGAAAGTTGTATGCGTGTATCACACTACATGTTTATAATAACTGATATTCAAATACTTTCACAAACATCGTGTTATCTGCTCAAAGTACAATCGTCACAGTAACCGCGTAAACAGTTTACATTTTCATAATTCGCCATTATTGTATTGTGTTCACGAAATGAAACGGTTTGGCTATAACCCGACGATAGAAATTGATAAAACAATCAAAAATAATAAACCACAGAATAAGTTAATATCGGAAAACATATATGGCGACAGTTTATGCAATTTTCAATGCACACAGTATGAGTTTAATCAGCAAACCTCAGACGAAACTCTATCCCTCATTCTGAAAGACTGGGTGTACAATATGCGAAGAAGCGATGGTCAGGATTACAAATTAATGTGGAATGTAAGTGTAAATTTTCTAAAAAGTAAATAATTTGAGGAATACAATCGTGTCATTGACCTATTTAATAATATCGTCTACGAGGAAGCAAGAAAAGTCAGAAATCCCAAATGAAAACAATTTTACAGGCAATCCCCAAAAAAAGAAAATCAAGTGCTGCACCTTTTACAATCGATGAAATACAGAATATTCCATTAAGTTTTGACCAAGATGAGCCGGATGAGCTGCAAAAAAGATTTTATCAAGTAGCTACATGTGAGCTTCCTGGCGCGGAAATAAAGCCGCCTGATGCCATGTTAAATATTTTATTCGCAACCGTATATGTAATGTTAACATTACTGACCTTATTTGAGTGTGGGAAGTCGTACATTTCCGCCCGCTACTTCCCTACCGCTGTGTAGGTAGGGACACTGGGAATATCGTTCATCCATTCATGCGCGTCACAACCTGTCGTATCATAATATAATAATTTTTCCAATTATTGTTTAGAATAAAGTGGTTGCGAATAAAATAGTATACATACCATGGTGAAAAGTTTCATTCCTGTCCCGAGATAAAGTTGACCTCGACGCTACGCGTCTCGGTTAACTACTTAAGCTCTCGACAGGAATGAAACACTTTCCACCTAGGTATGTAATATACTATTAGAGTTAAACGGTCTCCTCATAAACCGTTTTAATTGGAGATAAACACATGACAGGCAAATTTATCTACATATATATACTTTAAAGAGGATTCAATAATACATTCTTTATTTAAACTGATAGGTAGTAAGTGGTTGGCAACTAATAAGCAACATTGGAATTTGCCCTGTTCGATTATTTAATAAACTTGTCAAACGGAACTGCCAAGATTAAAACGAGTAGGTTAATGTTCTCTGAATGATGTCACATTTGACAATGGCCTATTATGAGGTGTCTTATCGCACTTTTTCCACTGGCTCGGGTGTTTATCACACGAATTGTCGGGAGTTTTTGGTCTACTCCTGTCCTGAATGAACTCCTGGTTAGTCCTGTGAAGGACTGATTTTTAAACGTCTGTTCACGTACACTCATGCCTACCGGGGTTTGAATCCGGGACCACTGATCGCTGTGATTACGAGTCTGTCACTCTTACCACTAGGCCGCCAACGATGCCATATATTTTACTTATAAACTTATATATATGTTACCGCTATATGCGGTAGCAGGTCAATTCTGACACCTAATAACAATTGAAATTTAGCAAAAAATTGAATTTGATACAAACATTTTCCTCTTGGAATAAACACCTTAAGCAAATGGACTCGTCTGGAAGCGGACTGAACACCAAAAGAAAACAAAACATTCATTCAAATCGGGTTGCTACTGTTAGCAATTCAACAAATTCATGTGCCAACTAGTTTCTGGAATTAGACAAGCAAATGAGGTCCTGGAATAACTAGTAATAATAAAAAATAAAATATTATCAACTAATCTGACTGTACTTTAAATATTTATAAATAAACTGTTCAAACGTTGTTTATTGAATTGTAATATACTATAGCCGAATGCAATTTGTGTTTCCTTAATTACCAAATAATTTCTGTTTCCACTCGTTATATTGTTTTAGACAATCACGCGAGTTCGCTCGTGAACAGAAATGATTATTTGATAATCAAAAACCTACTATACTTTATTCACATCTTTTTGTATGAAGGTTGGCGATGGCAGTTTTCCCATTTTAGCTGTATACAATTACTGTTTAAACCAGGTTTACATTAGAGGTTATGGTTAACAAATACTTTTAGGTTAGAAAACATGACAAAATACCTTTAAATGCAGAGCTGCCATATTTAGCAGAATAGAAAATGGAACTTAGTAATTTTTATGTATGTATCCAGTTTCAGTAATTGTGTAATTAGATACATTTTTATTTAAGTACAATGAAGGTCTTACAATATTTCACATTTTAAACATTTCTCCACATGTACTATTAGTAGGGAGGCCAAGAGAATTAATAATTATTTTCGTAGGACTGAGTGGTTTATACCGACAAGTGATACCATTGTAATCAGCGGTGTTTTCTTAGTAGAAAAATTCCTGTTGTCGCTTTCTCAGCCGGTGGAGTGAGGAGCTACGACGTTTACAAAGATGGCGATTCTTGGTATCAGGTTTTAATACAGTAAAACTAGGTTTAACCCAAACATCTAAAAAAGAAAATTCTATCCAGCGGCAAACTGTTTAGTACCCTCCTCTTAGTAAGTGGAAGAAAGTTGTATGACCTTGCGCGTCGGATTTAGGCGGGAGGGGGTTGGAAAGGTGGTAAAATGGTAGGTTTCAACAGTTTTACAGTTTTTCACAAATATCTCGTTAACTGCGAAGTTTAGCGCAAACTTTATCTTATACAAAATTAATGTACATTTAATTTACAATAAAAATGGTTTTATAAACTTTTGCACTCCAGTAAAGGATTACGGAGATATGGAGGGGGTAAAAATGTTACTTTTTTTGTTTGTCAAAAAAAGCAAAAATCACGCCTATGAACTCGTAATATTCGCTCCAAGTGTATTATATAAAGTGTTCAAGAAAGTGGGGAGGCCAGATGGTTATGGTAAAACACCCAGCATAAAAGACGAACAACATTTACGCAGATCATCCACTACTACACATGTTGAAGAGAAAGTGGAAGATGCAATTAATGCCACTCTTGGACAAGCAGAATTTCTAAGTAATAGTAAGAACAAGATGCAACTAATTACTGTCATCACTGTACACTTACAACAAGCTGGCTGCAAAGTGATTCAGGCAAAATGTGATGCTGACACCAAGATCGCTTTTACTGCAATTGACGAATCAAAGAAGGAAACAGTGGGTATCGTAATTGGCAATGACACCGATTTATTGGTCTTGGTTGTTCATGCTCCAGCCAACAAGCAGTTAAAGGTGGTTGTACCGAAGAAAGGTATAACCAAGAAGAAAAAATTTACTGCATTGGAGACATTCAGCGTGGTATCGGGGAAATGAAGGATGTTCTCTTGACAGTTTACACTTTCGCCGGATGTGATATCGTTTCTTCAATTTATAGAAAGGGAAAGATAACGCCTTCTGAAGAAGTGCGACGTGACATCGAGCTTTACATAAAGCTGTTGATTTTTAACCGCCCAAATGCAGACCCAGATGCAGTAGCTGGCTGGAAACCATTTCTTCCTTTCGATATTTGCATCAACAAATGCAGATAATTTGGATACTCTGCGCTATCAATGTTACTTGTAGACCATCGCGAAGGAGCCTGTACACACAAATTTTAGGTTGGCTGTACTTTCCCCTACTTCAGCAGCTGCACAGCGACACTCCTATAGACTTTACCATCAAGTGCAGCAATGGTTCAATGTCAATAAAGATTCACTAAAATGGGGTTGGAAAAGGATTGGTGGTTATGTGCGTCCAGTTGCAACCACAAAGGCAGATGATCCTGAAAAATTGCTCTCCCTTATTGTTTACACTTGTAATGCGGGGTGTGACAGGAACTGTAAGCGTCGACAGAGTGACTTGAAATGTGCAAGAATTGCTCCGAACATGGGTGCACCAACAGAGATGCACTAATTATTGACGACGGCATCCATGAAGATAATCTGCAACTTGAAAAAGAGCTTGAAGGTTTTTAGCTTACTGATTGCTGTTATTTATTATTATGTAACTACCTTGTACGTTGTATATACCGCTTTTCATTGAAGAACATTGAATTTACTGAAAAGCATGTATTGTGAAGAAAAACAATTTCCATTATTTTTTGTATTAAAGCTTATTAGATAAAGTTTGTAGTTAACCCTCTTTTAATGATATCCACATGATTTTATCTTTTTAGGATGATATGACAAAATTTAGAGGTAATTTAAGTAGGTGTAATTATAAAAACACAAATGGGAAGGAGGAAAACGATATGATGAATTATTCAAAGGAAAAAAGAGGCAAAATGAAGATAAAAGCGACAAAGGAGGGGAGCAATGTAGATGTATTATCAGACACATACACATAGCCGTACATACATACATACATCATCATCATCATCATCATCCTTCTTTTTTGCTCCTGTAGAAGCATAGGGCGTCTTTCGACTATTCTTCAGCATTTGGTGTTTCCACCTATATGGTAGCAGAGTTGCCAGCTCTGTACCAACATGCATACATACACACATACAAACGTTCCTATCTTGATGCGTCACTAAGTACTTTTTATAACGAAACATACTCTTTATAACGTAACATACTCATTTTCAAGTGAGTACGATGAATCCCAAGCTAACTGGAAAATAATAACATTATTACCCCTTCCATATCTCTGTAACCCTTGTCTGGAAGTCAAAAATGCATAACGTCATTTTTATTGTAAATTAAATATAGATTAATTTTGTATAAGATTAAGTTTGCGCTAAACCTTGCAGTTAACGAGATATTTGCGAAAAACTGTAAAACTGTTGAAACCTACCATTTTACCATATTTCCACCCCCCTCCCTCCTAAACCCGACGCGCAATTTTGTGCAACTTTTTACCACCTATTGAGAAGAGGGTACTAAAAAGTTTGCTGCAGGGTAGAACTTTTTTTGTGGTTGTTTGGGTTAAACCTTAGTTTTACTCTACTAAAACTTGGAACCAAGAATAGCCATATTTGTGACGTCATAGCTCTTCCCTCCACAGGCTGAGAAAGCGACAACATGATTTTTCATACTCAGGAAACACCACCGAATAAGAAGGTACCACTTGTCGGTATAAAGCTACTCAGTCCCACGAAAATCGTTATTTGACGAGTTAATTTAGTTTGGCCTCTCTACTATATCAAGGAAAGCAGTCCATCTGGCAACCTTATTCTGTTCTGTCAAATGACAGTAAATTGTAAATTTTGTTGGAGGTTATGTAGGTTATACAACATAATAAAAATTACGGTTCTGTTCATGTTCAACTTAACAACAAAAATCTAAGGCCAACCTTCGTGTAAAATAGGAGTGAATAGATCATAGTTGGATTATACACGTTGCCTAAAATTGTACGAAACATGGCAATTCCATGAGCTGGAAAAGGTTGAAATATTATTTGCTATAACAGTAACCGAAATAGAAAATGTAATATTTACTTTGGTAACTAGACAACAAGTAGGTACCATAGTTACTTATATTGCAGTAGTATTTAATTCGAAAAAGATGTAGATGCAGATATTCATTGTCTGAACGTCAGTGTAAGAGTTTCCGTCAAAATATTTACGAAAAAAGTTGTTTGCTATATAACTGCTATGTTTAGTGTATGCTTTTCGAACACATATCATTCTATTTATTTCATTTTGGAACCATAATATTGTTTATTGGCCCTCAATAGAGGGCGTAAAATGGCTTTTATAGCCCTAGGGCCTATACAGTTGCTAAGCAGTATAGCAAGCACCAACAATGTAGTATAGCAACACCAACAATTTGCATAGAAACCATAGCACACCAGAAATGCACAGCGCCAGCACAACGACGACCCAGTACTCTGTAGCCAAAATACTGAATCCTCAAATTTTTTCCATTTTGAGGACTAAAATGAAATAAAACCTTTTATGTACAACGTGCCCAATCACGATTATAGCTCCACTTCGCGTCGAGCTTTAAACATTCCCTCGTGCTATAATCTAGTGATTACGCCCTTAATACATAAATAACTATTAAATAACCACCTAAAGACAACCACAAAAAGCAATGCCGACATTTTAATTGGAATTTATAACCCAACACCGCCACATTTAAAAATCTGCGAAAGCTTAAGCTAACTTCCCATTTGCTTTGATAATCAAATCATTTCAGAAAACAGAAGGTTTTAAGTTAGAATAGCATCACTATCAGCAACTAAAATAATTACTGCTTTAATACCTCAACTATATAATCGTGTAAAACTCTTATGCACGATCTATCAAAACAAAAACATTGACATAGCAGCTCAACAACTACAAGAAAGCATGTATGACCTGAACAACTGGCTCAGAAAATGGAAAATAAAAGTGAGTTCCATGAAATGCGAAGCCACACCACACAACATTAGGATAAACGATTATTTCAATTAGTTGAACCCACCTAGTTAAGCTGTCAAATATTTGGAAGTTTATCTTGACATACACTTAAATTCACAATTGCAACTGCGACGTACTGATCTGCAAAGCTTTATTAGGACCTACATTAATTTATGCACTCCAAAACTTGTTCAGTTTGGAGTACACTTCTCACAGCAATCATGAGAAGACAAAATACAGCTCTCCGAATCGCAATATTAGCCCACCATAGTATTTTCATATACATCATATACATATATGTATGTACATCGAGAACTCCAACAATCTACAAGCTACTACAAGCTTTTCTCAGAAAATACATGAAGGCTTTCTATAGCAAACTCAATGATCAGGTGAAATTCATAATGCACTAGGTGAAAAATAATTTATTTACAAATGAATTACGCGTAAACTTCTCTTTATAACGCAACTTACTTACCAACGCCAATACAGGAAGAAGAGTGTCTGTGTATAATATACGTACAGTTATGTTCATGGAGTTCTCCTCGGCCGAAGTTGGAAAACTGTATAGGACACAAAATCATTTAGACCAAAAGAATAGAAGAAATACGTTAAAAATATTCTTAAGCAAGCTTTATTTAGTTTAGATTTTTTACAGAAAAATAGAAAGAAATATTGCATTAGGGACATGTGTTTCTCATTGACATCAAATTAGATATAACTTCCACGCACCATTAAAGACAATGCAAAGAACTAGAAAGTAACTATTGCACTACTGCTAGTAATTAAATAAATAAGTAGCGATCACACCACAGTACAAGTTTTAATTTGATTTGCCTTCTCTTGAGCCAATTAAAAATTATGATTATTCATTCAATTATGTTTTATTGAAATTATAAAGGTATGTTGCCTTCTATATTTGATCTATTGGCAACTTATTTAAACTTTTACGCCGGCTAGCTATTGAGACTCGCATATCCTCAGGATTAGGTTGTTACTCAGTATACATTTTACCATTGTATAGCTCGATTTTAACGAACGACAGATAACCTCGACTGTAAACAAAGCCGTTCGAAAACACAGAAGTCCAGCGTATTTTGACCAACAATTAATCAGTTCATCTCAGGTAAATACTAACAATGAATTTCAAATAATCAAGTTGTTTGGCTACGCCAACCTGCTTTTGTTTCTTGCTTCAAATCCACTTCCGGTTTCAGCAAAAAGATGAAACCAAGCTCGTAATTTCTCCATGGAACGCTTTCAGCGGCTGATGCCTTCTAGTAAACCAGAAACAAGGACTCCTCTAGAAGCTGCACTCTGCTTTCTGCTTCCCGCAGCTCCAAAACATGCCAAAACTTAGCTTCGAAGACAATCGAAAATAGGCGAAGCTTCAGGTTCAGTTTTCTTTGGAACGGTACTATGGAACACTATCAAATTAACCACTACTAACCTCGGCACAATGGTGAATAAATAAAACTCTACAACTGAACAAATGATATACTTTTATCAACAAAATTAATTAAAAACGGCGAGCCAAAACTACACACAAGCCTTCGGCTTGACTTCCCCAAAAAAACAGGACAATTGACATTTTAGGTTACCATAGCAACATGTTATACAATTGTATTTAGTAAGTTTTTACAATCTTTGATCCTTAATTTCTAAATGTTTTTTTAAATGTCATTCAGAAACACTTTAACCGCACTTTGGTTGCATTTTGTCACTTTTAGTTAAATGAGAACTGATTCACAAGCTATTAGCACTTTCTTGTAGTCTTCGTTAATTTTCAGGTTGCTTTTCAAATGCTCTTTGCATCATTGTTCCTTCCTACACTGCTTAAATTAAATTAAATTAAATTACAGTTGTTGTGAAACATGTCTTATGTAATTATCAATGTTTACTAATGACTTATATTGTTGCAATGAATACAATACCAATTCTTGGCCTATTTGAATATTTTCTTAGTCTTCGTATGTTAGCAATGCAACCAGAATTGTTGTAAGCATAATACCATTCCAATATATCTGTATCATAAAAATCGTCTTATTTTTTCAGTTGATATTTTTTCGCTTTGAAAAGGAAGCTTGTTTATTTATGGTAAGGCCTTTGTCACAGCTATAAAGCATTAATAACGCGAGTCGCACAAAGAAGAATAATAAGGGGACGTTTGCTGTTTGTTCTGGAAATAAGGTTTTTGCTTTTTTTCTACTGGATTAAAGTAATAACAGCTGCGAGTTTCCCGAGCAGCCACGGCATCATTATGCATATAAAAAAATCACTCGTATTATGTATGATATATGATAAATTATATGGCGAATAACACTTTCATTACAGGAAGGAACGAGATCGATGTTTATAAAAGTTGTTATGAGTATCAATATTTCAGTTTGTGTGGTTGCAGGAAATATTTTTATTGCATTTTTGCGAAACAATGCAGACAGAGATGGAAAACTACTTTGAATATATTTTTATCGTTTAAAACTGGAAAGGAGGCAACTGAAGTCCGTGCATGTCTTTAAATATTTATAGATGCTACCAAAGAAGCTTAAGGAAAGATTTGAATTATGTTGTAGTTTCGAATTGGCTGCGGATGAAGATCGACTTCGTTTACGCTGTAATATATTAAATCTGTAGTGCTTTTCAATCAAACACTGATTAGATGAAATAACAATAAGTAGGGGTAGCGAGTTTAACTATAGTTTTTTAACTTTCTTTAATGACACGAGTTATACACAGTGTCTCTAAAATAAGGAGGCATAGTACTTTGCAGAATAATTTTAGAATAAAAACTAAATAAAAAAATTAATAAAGCCATGTTGCAAGTAAACCATTTATAAGACATTAAGCTTTAAGGTATTAATGTAGGTAACTTAAAAAAACAATTCATATGAATGCAGCAAACGTTTTATGATCTGACTGATGTCGATCCGGAAAAGAATCTTAATAAAGCCCTGCAGATTTCGGCCATTCACATTGTTACGGCCGTACAGAAAAACCACATCCGCTTTTTCACGAAAAGAAAAATTCACCAGTGCGTGACTGAAACTGATTTTGATTTATTTGCGTCAAATTTCAAGAGTACGCTGCTTGATTAACAACTTTACTAAGTAATTTTGATATCATTTATCCATCTTTCCAAGCAACGTAACACAAAATAAGACATGTAAATGTGCTGAATAATACCGGCTATGCACTTCATAATACATATATGTGACGATTAGAGTAAGTTACAGAATGAGTTAAGTGCTTTTCCAAATGTATGTTTTTTGCAACAGCGTCCAAAAGCAAATTGCTGCAAATCGGACGTGGCATCCACACATGGTGTACAAATCGCTCGTAGGAAATCGATATCACTTTGTAGCTTTGGCCGTCGGATAGCTGTTACGGTGCTATTAGGAAAATGTAAGTTGACAGTAACTTATACGTTGCATATAAAATGTAAATGTTATTGTGTAGAAGTTGCGGCGTAGTATATTCGGTAAATTTTAATATTTCCAAAGAGCAATTTGGAGAGTATGCCCTATTCTTACCTCGTGTTTAAATTTAATCATAATGCTATCATGTTTAGAGCGCTCATGAGGTGAGAACAAGGTGTTGCAAACAACCGAGACAAATTATTGCGAGTAGTTAAATACGAGGGCGGTTCACCAATTATTGTCCCTAGCATAGAAGCAAACGTTTGAGAAGAACGAAATAATTTTATTTTTCAACATAGTCCCCTGACAGGTTAATACATTTTAAGTATCGGTGCTGAAGTGCTTGAATGCCTTTGGAAAAAAATTCTGTATTTTGTTCCGCCAGCCACTCATTTACGGCTGTCATCACTTCTTCGTCGTTCATGAAATGGGTTCCCCGAAGATGTTCTTTTAATTTTGGAAAAAGAAAATAGTCGCTAGGGGCCAAATCTGGCGAATAGGGAGGTTGCTCCAAAATTTCAAAGCCAGCGTTGTGAATGGCTGCCATTGAAATACACCTTTTGTGGGCCGGGGCGTTATCCTGGTGAAACAGAACACCTCGTCTCAATTTTCCTCTTCTCTTTTCCTTGATTGCTTCTCGAAGTTTTGGTATTAAATCTGCGTAATATTGGCCTGTTACGGCGTGCCCACGTGGTAAATAATCCACAAAAATAACTCCCTTAAAATCCCAAAAAACCGTTGCCATGATTTTGCCTGCCGAAGAAACAACACGAAAATTTCGAGGAGGCGGGGAACCCTTATGCCGCCATGCCATACTTTGGCGTTTCGACTCTGGGTCAAAGTGATGAACCCAAGTTTAATCCACTGTAAGGAATCTTTGTAAAAATTCATAGCAGTCTCTGTTAATGATTGCCAAATTGGTCTCTGCGGTAACGTGTCGGAAGCGTTTTAGATCTGCCGTTAGCATTTTTGGTACCCAACGTGCAGAGAATTTTGTGAGACCCAATTCTTCGTGCAAAATTTTTTCAACGCTCCCAACTGAAATGCCACATGTCTCCGTTATGCATCTGACGGTAATTCTTCTATCATTCAGTACCATATCATGGACCAAATTAATGTTTTCCTTGGTAACCACAGTTTTTGGTGGTCCTGCACCTGGCGAGTGTTCACAGGACTCTCTCCCCAGTTTGAAATCTCGAGACCAATTTTTAATTACCTGGTATGAAGGAGCAGAATCACCCAATACTTCAGTCATGTCCTTATGAATTTCTTGCGGTGATAAACCTTTTTTACAGAGGTATTTTATAACAGCTCTTGTTTCAATTATATCCATTTTGATAAAATTACAAACACCACAAGAGAACTGAACTAATATTTCGAATAAATGAAAATATAGAGAGACGCAATTTTATATACACTAAAGTGAATAAATGACACTTCGGATAAAAACAGTTTTTCATTTCTCAGTCAATGCCTACTATATTAGGGACAGTAAATGATGAACTATCCTCGTATTTGAAAACTAGTGGAAAAATAATGTATTGTAGTAGTGTCTTTTATTTATGGATTCCTTGAGGTTACATATGACATATGTAAATGCTTTCAGAAGTTTAACTCACACGGGTTCTATTAAGTACCATGTTAAGCTGTTTTACTCATGTTTTATACCTTTATCCATGAATAGCAGGATATTTTTGAAAATATTGAATAGATACACTAGCTGTATTTCCATAAATAATTAAAATAACATGCTTTTTTGCGATTATTCCCTACAATGGGATTGCCTAACATGGGTAAAATAGTTTGTTATTCTAATTTTGCTTTATCTTCCTAGAAGTATAAATGTGTAACGTTGTATTCTAACTGGAAATATCTACCTATAGATATCTAAAATGATTGACCATAGAAATATATTATTCCTTCAAACTGTACTAGTAATTTCCACCAAAGTTAAAAAAATTAACTCGCACACCAACAGCTTATAATCTGTGATGTTTTTTCCTTTGACTTATAGTTTAAAGCATTAGCAACTACGAAATGGTAGGGTTGTGTAGACTCATTGCATAGTAAAAAAATCTGATGTGATACACGCGCACGACTTTATTTTACAGTGATCTTATAATTAGCCAAAATTTTGATTTAAAATTTTTAAGCATTTGTCAATTTTTTTCAAAAATTATAAATTCTACAGAAACCGTACAAAACAGAGCGTTAGTTCAAAAGCCAAATTTTCTCTAAAATTTTAAGCTGAATTCAAAAATGGAATAATATACCGGGTGTTCTATTTAAAATAGGAATTAATAAAAAAAAATTAGAAAAAACAAAAGAACCCCGTCTTAGAGGTATTCAACTGGAACATCACCTATCTCACATCAATAAACATTAAAAATTTAATAAAAATGTAACGTTTGAAAAAAATGATTAAAGCCGTTTTTGAAAAAATCGAAAAACACTGAAAAATCACAAGAGTGAGAATCGTACTTCTGGTTATGCTATATTCTTCAAAAGCTTGCTGTCGGATCTAGATACTACACAAAACTCATATGTAATGTTTCAACGTCATAGACACACAGCCACACACACAGACAGACCGATGAACAAAAACATGTTTTTTGGTTCAGGGGACTCTAAAAAGTGAAGATCTGTTGAAAACTCAATTTTGAATTATTGGGGTGAATCCAATACTTCCTTTATACTAAAAGGAAGTAAAATGAAAGTGATATAGGTGGAAAGCGCTTTGGCGACGCTTGAACTTTCAAAAAGAAGTATACAAGATATGATATAACTAGTACCGTGTGTGAAAAACAATACGTAAGCGTTGGCTATGGAAAATAAACGTAATAGATAGTCGTACAGTGTATAGAAAAACACACTTTCGATATTTTCCAATTTTCCGGCTTTTCATTTTAATTTCCGAATTGTCTTTTTTGCTAAACCACCTCGGAAGTAAGATGAACAAAAAAAAACATCCAAATCGGTCAAGTCGTTCTCGAGTTTTTGCGTTCTAACACACTAACACACGACGATTGATTTTTATATATGTAGATTAAGCTACAATTACAACGGTTTTTCAATAGAACACAAAAAAACTGTATGGAATCATCTTTCCCATGGCTAACCCTTATTGACCAAACGCATTGAGGGCTGTCGAAACGACTAGGGGAAAGTAAATTTCCGGACATGTACTAATGTACCTATGTTCCACACATAGCTGTCAAAATTACCGATGAATTTTCATAAATGTTTTATAAAGCTTTGGAAAAACTATTTAAAATCAGGCCAGCATTGAGAACAGTAAGTCGCTTCGTTTGTTTGTTTGTTTGTTTGTTAATGGACAAGGTCTAGGCATGCAGAGTACCAGGTACCTTAGACACCGACTGCTTTGGTCATATGGTCAAAGTCCTACTTAGAATTTTGCCGAGACTAAGGAGTTCCAACCCTAGCAAGGGATCTTTTACATGCTACACATCGTAGTAGCATGGGACCCACGGCTTTACATCATTTCCGAATGATGGCATTCTGTCGAGGCTTTCATCTGCATTTTTTTATTTTTAAAAACCTCACCGGGACCGGGAATCGAACTCGCGACCCTTAGATCAGTAGTCAGGATGCTTACCACTGAGCTACCGACCCCGGCAAGTCGCTTCGTAATTTAATTCATAAAATTACTGTTTGATTGTCATTCAGTGACACTTCGACAGTAACCTTCAAATTTAACAGATGCATTGGGAAGTTTGAAAGACATATATCTTTTTCAACATTTTCTATGCTACTATACGGTTTTAAAAATTCAACTAGTACCTACTTAAATCATGCACAATGTTACAATGCCTTAACAAAACAGTTGCATGTACAGTTTGCAGATGAACTGTCATTCCTTGAAAGCTGATTGACATTAGAATATTATTTACTGATTGTATGAAACCAACTTAGACATGACTTACACTTTTCATGGTGTACTGGATTTTAAATAGCTTTCCAATTTTTGGCTGGAATACTATAACAGATTTTTGTTTTACTGCGTTGCAGCGTTCGTTGTCAGGAGGCCCAAATACCCAAAATCATGTAGAAAAAATGATGTTTTTATCTAGACGATGGTTCTACCGATTTTTGATAATCTTCACAGACAACATTTCCCTTTTACTCATAAGTGATACATATGGTTTGGGGAGGGGGGAAGGGGGATAATCCCTGAAACTTCTTTGTGGCGTGAGTTCATAATTCATATTCTTATATGGGTATTTCGCCACTCTGCAAATTAAAATATTAAATAACGAAAATATTATATTGTTGATATCAACAAACGTCAATGTCAAAAAATTCATTGGAGGTTGGTCGTTTTTCCTTCCAGTGAAAAAAAGATAAGTTTCTTGTTCGTTTTAATTGTTAATCGTTGATAATGAGGGCAGATTGTCCCTCGAAACGTTCGTTGTTATTATTTTAGTTATTTAATATTTTAATTTGCAGAGTGGCGAAATACCCATATAAGAATATGAATTATGAGGGGGGGGGGGTTACACATTTCGTACAGGCAACTTTCCATGAAAATATACGGAGGTCTTTATGAACTTTTCGAATGGTACCAGACTTTGGTTTCTCTGCGATGCCCCGTTCAGTGTGAGAAGGCTCAAATACCCAAAAAGATTTAGCAAAAATTACATTTTTTTTTCAAAAATTACTCTTAACGATTTTTATCATCTTCATAGATATGTCCCTCTTATTTATAAGTGATACCCTATAGTCATATCTACAAAAAATTCTAGGGAGGAAAATAGCTTTGAAGGAGGGACGTAGATTTCATAGAAACGTATTTCTATGAAAATCGTACGACACTCATTAATAACCAATAGAAAAATTAGTTCACGAGCCGTAACCAAGACAACAACAAAAGTTCTTGGAAAATTTTTCTAGGTAGACACTACTTCGTTTTAGGGTTTGTGTCGTTACAATTTTCTTACCGAATCTGTATTCGAGCATTAATTCATATCCGGAAATTATTTTTCGTGCATTCCAACGGCGTCCTAATTTGCTCTCGTGTGCCGCTCGGGTAGATGAATACGACGTTGTTGGAACCTACTCAAAAAAAAAATTCTGGAAAGAATAAATGCTCTTATGAAATTATTTGTGAAAATTTACGACGAAGATTACGCTGCACCGTTCGGTCTGAAGAGGCCCAAATACCCTAAAAAACTGTAGAAAAACTGCGATTTTTACTCATAATTAATGCCCCATAGTCAGTATCTACCCAAAAATTCTAGAAAGGGAATATCTGAGAGGGGGGATGCACATTTTATGCAGACGACTTTCCATGACAAATTACGGAGGTGTTCTATGAAGCTTTAGAACCATAGTACCACACGTTGGACAGTTTTTTTTCTCTATATGTAACTTTATAGATTTTGATTATTTTCACTGATGACAGTTCCCTCTTACTTATAAGTGATACCGTATAGTCAGTATCTACCCAAAAATTGAACTGGAGTTGCGGAAATACTAGTATAATTTATTTTTGAACACATGGTATACTTGTTCTATAAAAAGGACCCAATGCGATAGCGACTTTAATTGTCATTTAACCATCAATAACTTATTATATTATTAAAAACTACTTCACCGGTCTGCACTTTTAATAGGGTTATACTATGAACTTTTTGGAAAAAATACAAAAGTTGGTTTGAGCTAGTAAGCTGTTAAATTCGAACTTCCCTGGCACAAAAAAACAAACAATTGGTGATAATAATTAAGCAAGCTTAAAACAACTGCGTCTCTTATTAGGCGTTTCAAAGTGTATAAAGAAATTCATTTTGCTTACTGTTAACCATCCTTAAATGAAAAATATTGATGAATTAGTAGATATACCACAAGTTCATTTGAGTGCCAAAAAAATAGTGTACAAAAGCATGGGCTTTATGCTGATGGCTTTCCCGATAAAATTACTCTCAACAGTCGTAAGTTGGAACAACGCTTGCGACTATCGTTTTCTTTCGCCATCAAATTTTCCCTGTAGAACGAGTTCCTTCGTGTGACATGTCCAAAGTATGAAGTTTTCGTTCTTTATCTTTCTCTTTTCCCATGACTTGAAAAAAATTTATTTGTCACGTGTTAAGTCCAGGAGAATTTTAGCATGGACTGTAACACCACATCTTGAATGCCTCTAGACGTTTACATATAGGGTTAATAAATCTAAGCTTTCACACTGTATAGAAATATTAAGAAAACGTAACAGTTAAGAATGCGAGCTCCAATAGGAAGATTTATATTCATGTTGGGCACTAAGTTTCTCATACGGGTAAAGGCGGATGTCCGACTTTTTCTATCCGAATTTTAATAAATTCATTCAGTTGGGTGCTTACGTAATTTGTATTTGGAAGCCATTGCTTACATTTTACAAATTCACAATTTTTGTCGTAGCCGGTCAATCAATGACCACCAACCCAAAATTATATGAAAGGCCTCATGAAACTATGTAACCCTTATAAAGACAATAGCAGCTTTGGAGGATAATTTTTGCACCATTCTGTGTGAAATATTAATGTAAATAACGTACATGCTTTTGGACGAGATTGGTAGTTTTTGATTTGTATGTATTTGTCGAATTGTATGCGCGTTATCAGTAATAGGCATTAAGCGGTGATCTAACTGCTCTGTCAAATTGATCTAGTGGACTGTCTAGCCTAAAGTCGTAAGTTCGAATCTCGGTGCAGGTAAGATTTTTTTTATTATTGAAAGATGCGGATGCAAATGTCTATCTCTTGCTACCTTTAAATTAAAATACCCCTTTATCAGCGTTGCTTGCCCGATTTGTACAGTTACGGTAAAAAAGTGGAATAATTCTGCATTAGCAGTTGTTCTTGCTTTATCAACCATATTAACTTGTGGCATTTTTAAGCAAAACAGTGTCGTTGACAAATTGATGACATTTCTAGATTTACGACTACGATGTTTTTTCAGTAGATTTTTAAAAGCCAAAACGGCATTAATACTTCACCCACATTCAGAATTACGAATTACCGTCTCCATTGAAAATATGGCGCGATCATGTTTTTTTCGTATGTAAGTTCAGTTAAGAATTGCAGAATATCTCCATGGATTTCCTGCTATTAAAAAGAATTAATTAAACTTTAACAGGTAATGAAATCTGTAGCAAGAAATCCATGGAGATATTCTTCAATTCTTAACTTAAACTGCATATGAAGAAAAAAAACATTGTCCCAGATTTATTTGAACACGACTGTACATAACAAAATATGGTTACCACTTGAAAGTACCGTTCAACAGATTACGAAGACTACATGTGTCTTAAGCAGCGGGCGTCCCAAATAGAGAATGGCAATCCCGCAACTAGACGATCGAAAATAATCGATTATACGAGACGCGTCTGGTGGTGTTTCATAAGGCAATACGTCGCGTCTCGAGAATTTTCGATTATCGAGTTGTACACAGGCAGACTATACCAGGAATAAAGAAAATAAGTAACGTAAAAACAGTAAACAAGATATTTATAGATTTAAAAATTTTGTGTTTACTTGTCAGATTTTTAATTCATTTATTTTTACTTCCCTCGTCTGAAAGACGAAGAAAGTATTGTAATCGCGAAAAACTCACCTTCCGAGATTTCTCCAAATGTTCAGGTTTCAGGGTCTCTAGATGACGAAAACCAGGTTTTCTCAATTCTCTGTCTGTCTCTCTGTCTGTCTGTTGGCAGTATAGCTCAAAATTATTTGTCGGAAGAAGACGATATCTTGCATACATATTATATATCTACCTGGCATGAAACCGGTATAATTTCATACAAATATATACAGGGTGAGCACCTTAAAAAATAAAATTTTGATTACTTTTGCTGGAATTGGGTAATACATAAAAGTACTAATTTGTACATAGTGCTGGCTTTATCTTTGCAAAAAATCGGAATCAACAAATACAGAATAACTTTTCTACGAGACATAAAGAAACAACGATTAGGTGTTAAATAGACCTCAATCGCAAGAATTGCCAGCACGGAGGTGGGGCAGTCAGCGCAGCCGTGGAGTCCAATGTTCGGGCTCGTTCGCAGGCAGTAGTTGAGTAGTTCGAATCTCATTAAGGATATTTTTTATTTCAAAATTGAATTTAGTATTATTAGAAACGTGAAGACAGCTTCCTTCGATTTTTAAATTATTTAGTGTCACAACGCCCACTTGTTGTCTTTATGAAAGTATCCTCATAAAACTATAAACTAGCCCAGAACAATGCCGCCTTGGCAAATGCTTTAGCTTGCAAAAGTGGACTGCTGAGCTCGTGCCCATCTGGAAATTTCCTGGTTTCTCGGTTGTCCCGTCCGCCCCTAATTCTGAGTAACGCAAGATAGAATATTATGTCAACAATATTAAAATATTGCGCCTAACCATCATTTTGCTAAAGGAATATATATTTATCGAAAATAAAGCTTTGCTCAATTTTATGTCACAACGTCACTGTGAGGGAAGTTTTGAGTAAAACCCTTATAGATTTTTAATTTGGTTTTAATAATGTTTCCTCCATGCTCATCTAGTAAGTTACACTTACTTTGACATATCCTTTGCAGGTAAGCTGATTTTACAGTTTGTTTACTGGTTGTCATGACATTAGGGAAGTAAGTACCTACTCCCCAAGGAAGTAAGTGAATTGCGTGTTATTACAGTAATTCTAGTTCTATAAGTGATCTGAACGGGTTTGAACTTAACTGATCCTAACCTATTTGAAATTGAAAAACTCGTTAAGAGAGGGGCGGAGCCCCAAGGCCCCCCTTGGAGATGGGCGGAGCCCGGGGGCCCCCTTGGAGAGGGGCGATGCCCCGAGGGCCCCCTTGGAAAGGGGCGGAGCCTCAACGGCCCCCTTGGAGAGGGGCGGAGCCACGACGGCCCCCTTGGAAAGGAATGGAGCCCCGAAGGCCTCCTTGGAGAGGGACGGAGCCCCGTGGCTTCCTTGGAGGGGGGCGGAGCCCCGAGTGCCCCTTTGGGGAGAGGCGGAGGCCCGAGGGCCCCCTTGGAGAGGGGGTGCCCCGTGGGCCCCCTTGGAGAGGGGTGGAGCCCCGATGCCCCCTCGGAGAGGGGCGGAGCCCCGATGGCCCCCTTGGAGAGGGGCGAAGCCCCGATGGCCCCATTGGAGAAAGGCGGAGCCCCTAGGGGCCTCCTTGGAGAGGGGAGGAGCACCGAGGGACTCCTTCGAGAGGGGCGGAGCCCCGGGGCCCAACTTAGAGAGGGGCGGTGCCCCGAGGGCCCCCTTCTTTGGTCAGGCGGCGGCAGGGGAAGGCAGGTGCGGGTTGTGTAACAGAACAGAATGGCCCAACGTAATAGGCCTAATAAAGATGGTGGTAAATTGAATAGGGTATTTTATTCAAATTTTTGTTGGGCATGGAGAAAAATGTTATAAGCATGCTCGGGAAGTAACTATCTATAACCAGTCTCGAACTTTGCCAGCCCTCCCTCGCTCGGGCTGGCAAACTCGTTCTCGACTGGTAAAAGCTACTTACTTCCCTTGATGCTTAAATAACTATTTAGTATACCTGTCACATGTTTTAGTCAAGGTTATGTGGTTTTAATAACTGCGATTATACAACTGGTAGTATTACACCGGTTATACAAAGGTTTGTATAATCGATATTGTCATAGTTACTCAAATAACTGTTGAATGTAAAACATGGAAACTTACGAAAATTACGCATTCTTATTGGTTTCTGA